>PQFF01000054.1:62241-94081 GCA_003547095.1 Diversispora epigaea | reverse complement strand
GGGTTCTAGTTTAAGGGCTTGTTTTATATCTTCCAAAGCCAAATCGTATCGCCGTAATTTGCACAAAAGTTCCGCTCGATTTCCAAATAGAATGGCTTTATTATTGGGGTGTGAATCTACTGCTTTGTTGAGATTTCTTAGTGAATCAAACCAGAGTCGCATATCCAAGTATATAGCTCCTCGTAAAGCATATTGATAAGTATTTTCTGGTTTAATTAAACATGCTTTTTCTAAATCTTCAAGTGCAGCATCCGAATGACCGAGCATTTGATACACCCCACTACGAATTCTAAGGAAGTTGTCATCGTTAGGTCGTAAATTCAAGGCCTGTTATTTTATTAAATAATTAAATTAATTAAATTATTGATTTTTTGGATTGAGGAAAGATCAAATGCTTTAACTTTAATAATTACCTTCGTTAAATCATTAATGGATGCTTGATAATTTTTGCATTCAAGATTAAGTACACCTCGAGTTCCATAAGCCAAAGCTTTGTTAATATCTTTGAATTTGAATGCAGCGGCAATATCTTTATGTGCTTCCTCGTGATTATTTAATTTTTTATTAATTTCGGCTCTGTTGATGTATGTGAATGCATCCGAGAAACCCAAAAGGATGACCTTATTCAGATCCAAAAGAGCTTGATCGTAAGATTTTAACTTAAAGCAACAGAAAGCTCGCCATTTTAAAGCAAAGCAATCGATTGGATCAATTGCTATTGCTTGATTTAAATCATTTAATGCTTCGGCATAGGATTTCCCCAATCCTTTGATTACCCCTCTTAAACACCATGCCATAGATCTTCGTGGCTTAATTGAATCGCGGAATCTAGATCTTTAATCGCTTCGTCGTATTTCTTTAATTTTCCATATGCCCCCGCTCTAATGCACATGGTGCTATAACTATTGGGGAAGTTATCAAGATATCGTGTACAATAATGTACTACTTTATCTTCCTTTCCGAAATGGTCCGCCAAGTCGATTTTGAATTTTGTTATATTGAAATGTCGTAACAAAGAGTTTTTTGGCGATTGAGGTACTTGATTAGATGTTGCTGCTTGTTGTTGGATTTGAGGATCTTCATGTTGAACTTTTGAAGAGAATAATTTGCGTACCCAAGTTATCTTAATAAAGGAATAAAATAATTATACAAAGTAATGTATATAATGTTAGATACAATTTTACAAAGACATCAAAAGAAAAAAAAAATTCATTTAAAAATTAATATTTAAGACTTTTAGTTTAGTTGTTTAAGTAACTTTACTTACTGAGAAAATCTTTTTTTCTCCAGTAAATTTCATTTTTTAGAGGTTTGATAACGAAATAGTTTGAAAAAAAGTATAACTAAGCAAAAATAGTTGAAGGTGAGAAGTGCAACGAAGTGATATGAAGTGAGTAGGAGCAAGAGTTGAGAATCTATTTTTTGAAAAAAATTTTTTCCGTACCACGATAATCACATAATAGTAGTGAAATTTATATTATTTACTTACTATCAATCTGATGTAATAATCATTATATTTGATTTTGAACAAGAAATATATGCATATTATCAAAAAAAATCAAGAACTAATTGTAATAATTATCAGTATGGATTTCATCGTGAACACTAATGAGGTACAAGAATGTGAAGACCCAGGTTATAGATTACTAAATAGAAATTAATTTAATAATTGAAATATACAAAATATCATATAAATTACACCCTTGCCCAGTATCATCACCAAAAATTTAACCCTCCCCAAATGCATGGGTTAGTGAAACAAGAGCTTATCCGATCAGCGTAAAGTCATAATTATGTCATTGAATTCAGTTACGTTTTAGTTTTTTAAAAAAGATATTCAAAATCCACTGGCGAATCCAATCTATTTCATGTGAACATGATTTGGGTAACTCAATTCAAACCCATGTGAATCAAATGTTCGATATTATAGTAAATTTTTATAAGAAATAATACGTAGGTTTCTGTTTAATTAAATAAATATCAATTTGATCACCTATTGAACTATTTCGAAATAATGAAGTGCAAAAAATAAATTTAAATAATTTAAATGAGAATAAATTTATATATTTAATAAATAAAATCATAAATAATTTTTTATTTAAAAAAAATGGTGGTGTAAAAGGAATTAACTTTTTTAAAAAAGTTAGGATTTTAGAATCTAAATATTTTTACGGGAATTTCTTCGCCACACTTTCTTTCCTGCCTTTTTTTATAATATCTTTAAGCTCCTCAAATATGGTAAAAACTGAACATGCTTGTTTGCCATGTCAGACCAAGAAAGGAAATTGTATAAATTCTGACATTGAAAATACTTGTGAAATATGTAGAGGCAAGGATATTCAATGTGCATATTCTCGTTATTTAAATTAAAAATAATTGATGATTATGATGCTTTATAAATGAATTTATAAATCCCATTACCAACAATTGAATCACACACGCACCACAAAAATTACAATACAATGTTTAAATAATTTTATTCATAGAAACTATTTTCCAAAAATTTATCCACATAAATTCTCCTGTTAATTATATTATATTTACCTACATAATTTTTCTCGATTTTTTTTTGCATCTATATAATTTTTCTCTAATATTTTACTATTCTTTTTCTTATTAAATTATTTTTTTTTATTATTTTCATATTCTTTCTAATAAATATTCTTGTAAATTTTAAAGTTTCAAATCAAGTGTTAATATCATGTCACGCTAATTTTTGATTAATAAAATTTTACAATTATAAACGTTAATATGATAAGTTATTTTAATTATTAATATTAATAGAAGTTATTGTTAATTCATGAATAATATTTCTAAATCTATGCTGGTTAAATTATTTTCTTCTTTATTAATTTTTTCCAAAGCAACTAAATATAGAAAACTGATATGGGCTCAAATTTTTTCNTTTTAGAATCTAAATATTTTTACGGGAATTTCTTCGCCACACTTTCTTTCCTGCCTTTTTTTATAATATCTTTAAGCTCCTCAAATATGGTAAAAACTGAACATGCTTGTTTGCCATGTCAGACCAAGAAAGGAAATTGTATAAATTCTGACATTGAAAATACTTGTGAAATATGTAGAGGCAAGGATATTCAATGTGCATATTCTCGTTATTTAAATTAAAAATAATTGATGATTATGATGCTTTATAAATGAATTTATAAATCCCATTACCAACAATTGAATCACACACGCACCACAAAAATTACAATACAATGTTTAAATAATTTTATTCATAGAAACTATTTTCCAAAAATTTATCCACATAAATTCTCCTGTTAATTATATTATATTTACCTACATAATTTTTCTCGATTTTTTTTTGCATCTATATAATTTTTCTCTAATATTTTACTATTCTTTTTCTTATTAAATTATTTTTTTTTATTATTTTCATATTCTTTCTAATAAATATTCTTGTAAATTTTAAAGTTTCAAATCAAGTGTTAATATCATGTCACGCTAATTTTTGATTAATAAAATTTTACAATTATAAACGTTAATATGATAAGTTATTTTAATTATTAATATTAATAGAAGTTATTGTTAATTCATGAATAATATTTCTAAATCTATGCTGGTTAAATTATTTTCTTCTTTATTAATTTTTTCCAAAGCAACTAAATATAGAAAACTGATATGGGCTCAAATTTTTTCTTTAATATATCAAACCGTTTTATATATTTAGGTGCATTATAAATATTGTTTCTCTTTTCTTTCTCTCTTTCCAATATTAGTTGAATATTTTCGTGATAGCTATTCACATTTGTTTCGAAAAATTATAGTCATTATGTAATTGGATATAATAAAATGTCAACGATCAAGTAAAAAATATTATTCAATAATAATAAAAAATATATATATACATCAAAAAATCCTTAACAAATATTCTCTAACGCATTTATTTTGAGTGATTTTATATAATATTTTATTAAATGATAATAATAAAAGAAAAAAAATAAAATGAACTAGTTTTAAAAAAAAAAAGAAATGATTCCAAATAATTCTATACAACCAAACTAAATAATCTGAATAATAAAATAAAGTGCTGCTTTGAAATTACATCTCCAATTATTGTTGAGATTAATTTCGAGCTGGGGTTATTGCATTCACGATCGCTTGGTATAAGTCATCGGCTGCATTGGGATTTGGCAACTAAAAAAAATATAATAAAATTTAATAAAATATATCAAAATATAATTAAAATATAATAAAAATAAAATTACGAAATCACAAATTACTAACCTTGATAGCAAGATGAATGAGTAAATCCCCCTCAAATGCAAATAGTCTTACAAATTTTTCTTGCGCTCTTTCGACATGCATACCATGAAATAACGCAATATTCAAAATCACCTTTAGTACGTTATCAGTGCGCATAACTATAAATTATTAGAATTTTTTAATCAAATATTGATGGTGTTTATAAAAGTAATTGCGAAAATCACAAATTTTTACTGAAAGTTTACCTAGTCGTGGTGACTTTTCGTAATTTATTGGATGATTTAATTTCAAAATCCCAACTCCCCGCTCTTTCCAAATTTGTTCATCCATCCAATACAACTTAGCTCGAACGGAATGTTGTGTGGTATCATTTTCCTCTCCAGTAAATACTAAATAAATTAATAGAAAAAATATCATTGTAATTATTATAATTATAATTATGATAATAATTATTATTATTGTTATCGATGTTTCTACCTTCTTGTTCCTTCATTAAAGTATGGTTTGCTGATCCAAAAGGAACTTCTTCTGAATTATCGGTTTCGTTTTTTTCGTTTTCGACTTCGTTTGGGGAATGTTGCTCATCAAAAATCGACATGCTCGATTGTTGTGAGCTCAATACCATATCCGAAAACCCTCCAAGAAATGAACTTCCGGTATATCTTGTTCCCGATCCAAATATACCTTTATATGGTGTCGAGGTAGAAAGGCCACCTGATTTCTGTAAAGATTAAGTAATATTATTTTCTGTTTCATTTTATTTAATAATAAAACCCAAAGATATAATTAAAATTAATAGCTTACACTGTCCCCGCCTTCTTTTTTATCCTCTAAAACTAAATTCGAACCATTTTTATTTTCATTATTATTATTACTATCATTATTATTATGGTTGTTATCAATACTATCTCGATTGTTATTATTATCATCATTACTATCATTATTATTATTACTAGTATTATTATTATTATTATTATTATTATTGATAATATTATTGATAGTGTTATTATTAATAATAATATTATTATTGTTATTAATAGTAGTATTATTATTATTGATAGTATTATTATTATTATTATTATTATTATTATTATTATTATTATTATTATTATTATTATTATTATTATTATTATTATTATTGATAGTATTATTATTATTATTATTATTATTATTGTCATCATTACTATTGTTATTTTTTGGCCTTTTTTGTGGCCGACGCTTATTGATTTCTTAAATAAAATTTAAAATTAATAAAATTATTTTAAATTCGAAAAATAAAAAAAAAACATATTATTCCTTATGATTTACCTTGTGTCTTATTGGTTTCCTTTTTTTGAGGCCGTCCCCTCTTTGGTAGATGACCTCGCTTCTTTGGTGACGGGAGTGAAGGTGAACTTGGGGGTGGTGGTGGTGGTGCAGCAGCTATTTAAAAAGTTTCGCGAAAAATAAAAAGAAATATTTAATTTCTTTAAGAATTGGTAATATTTTTTAGAAAGAAAGAGAAGAAACAATAGTAATATTATTGTTACTTCCTCTTGCTGCTATTCTTGCGGATCGGCGAAGAGGAGCTGTGCTAAGTTCGGATAATTTTCTTTTTGGCATTTTTGAAATTGATTTTTTTGAGTGAAGAATCTTAAGGTCTTTTATCCTTAAATTTTTTTATTACCCAAGCTCTATTTGGTATTTTTTTTTGAAAAAAAAACCAATACAATTAATAAATATTTCTATTGTATGATTATTTATGATATTTACATTATAGACCAAGACTTGGTGATTGTTTTTATCAAATTCGGAAATGTCTTAAAAATTTTTTTGATAATTTTTAGATAGACTTACATATGATTACTTTCAAATCAATTAATAAAGAGATAAATAAATTAATTAATCTTTTATTAGTATTAAATCTGATGTAATAATTATTAGTAATTAACATCAGATTTGATTATTAATAATTATTACATCAGATTTTATTGTTGTAAATAATTATATAATATAGTATCATTATATTTGTATATTTGATTTAGAAATTGTGAACAAGAAATATATGCATCTTATCAAAAGGAGTGAAGATTACATGTCAATCTCATCGATAATAATAATTTAGTACTGTATTCTGGGGCTTTTGTACCCCGGGTCTTTAATAAATTTCAGAGTTTTGCCTTATACCTAGGGAGGATAGAAATTAAAGTAAGGCAATATATTTTATACCATATAAAATGCCCGGGCACTTTGCACAGGGGTAATTACAAGTTAAATCACATGATTTTATTATTAAATTATGTATATCGAAAAAATTGAAGCAGTTGCATATTGATAATAGTCTTCACTATTTCAAATAGGTGAGATTAATTTAAGGACAAGGGTATTTTTGTATGATATATATAAAGTTAAATAACTAAATAATTTTACATAAATGATTATTAAGGGAATTATTCGAGAAATTAGAGAATCGCTTATTGAATCTAAAACTTTTTGNTGTTTTTATCAAATTCGGAAATGTCTTAAAAATTTTTTTGATAATTTTTAGATAGACTTACATATGATTACTTTCAAATCAATTAATAAAGAGATAAATAAATTAATTAATCTTTTATTAGTATTAAATCTGATGTAATAATTATTAGTAATTAACATCAGATTTGATTATTAATAATTATTACATCAGATTTTATTGTTGTAAATAATTATATAATATAGTATCATTATATTTGTATATTTGATTTAGAAATTGTGAACAAGAAATATATGCATCTTATCAAAAGGAGTGAAGATTACATGTCAATCTCATCGATAATAATAATTTAGTACTGTATTCTGGGGCTTTTGTACCCCGGGTCTTTAATAAATTTCAGAGTTTTGCCTTATACCTAGGGAGGATAGAAATTAAAGTAAGGCAATATATTTTATACCATATAAAATGCCCGGGCACTTTGCACAGGGGTAATTACAAGTTAAATCACATGATTTTATTATTAAATTATGTATATCGAAAAAATTGAAGCAGTTGCATATTGATAATAGTCTTCACTATTTCAAATAGGTGAGATTAATTTAAGGACAAGGGTATTTTTGTATGATATATATAAAGTTAAATAACTAAATAATTTTACATAAATGATTATTAAGGGAATTATTCGAGAAATTAGAGAATCGCTTATTGAATCTAAAACTTTTTGGCTAAGAACTCATTTTGCTTTTTTAATCATTCAAATTTTAAGCATAACAAATTTCAAAAGTTAGAAAAGCTTTGTAATGAAATCATTGCAAGAATTCACTTCTCTTCATGAATCTGATTTAGTGTCAATTTTAAAAATTGAAGACCTACAGATGAATGAATTGGAAATTTGGGAAACTGCACAGAATTCTACCATACCCGAGAGTTTAGAAGAATGGTCTGACGAAAATTTTATTACTTTAAAAGTGTCTCTACAGCAATGCTTACCACTTATTCGTTATTTTCGCAATTCAAATTCAGATGTTATGTATAAAATTAAGTCATATAAGAAAATTCTTAATAAAAAAATATGGAATGGTTGGAAAAAACTTATACTTCCAGATCAATCTGTTAAATCCGTTATCTTTCCGTCAAAATTGTTTGTAAAACAAGAATTACCCGCAAGAATAATAGAATTATTTTCAACTATAATCAATGAAGAACATACAGCAATGATTTCATCGTGGATGAACTTTGACAAATAAATCTTATAACTTTCAGTTAATTCTTCGAGGAAGTAAAGATGGATCTGATTCAAGAACTTTTGGGATATTTGTAACGGAAGAGAAACACAATTGTGGTCACTAAAGTTAAAGGAAAGAGTAAAATTCTTGGCATATTTAATTCTTCCGCTTGTGACAGAACAAAAGTTCATGATATGAAAATAAATAAAAGTTTTATATTTTCATTTAAAAATGGTAATAGAGTTCAAAATCAAAATTATCCATGGTATTCTTTTGATATAGATAAATTTGGATTCGCTAAATTCATGTCGAGATTATTTTTATAGATTAAATTTTTATTTTTTATTTGGTTTAATTTATTATTGCATTTTGAAAAGTTCTTATATATCTATCGTGAGATCATCACTTATTACATAATCCATCTGGACCACGTTTTAAGGTTTGGATGGTTTGTAATAAAAAAATAACAAAATTTTTTTAAATTTTGTAAATTTATTTTTCTCAGCACAATAGCAAATTCTATAAATTTTATTTAATAATATATGACGAAAAAAAAAATAGTACATGAATGGAAGAAAGAAAGAAATTGAAAATTCTATATAATTAAACTAAATTAAATTCTTATATGTATATAAAAACTTCAATATATATCAGTATCATTTAAACTTTCTAATTTATGAAGTACATATGCTCGTTTCTTGTAGATTGGAGCATATCCACTTGCTAATTCTAATGCACGATTTAAATCTTTGAGTGCTAATTCATACATGCCTAATTTATAATATGTATCACCTCGTTGATAATAGATACGAGAGAAATTTCTTTCTCCAAAAATTTGTTGAGTAACCACAAATCCTTTGTCATATCCAATATTGTTTCTACGAACTAACAAATCCTGACTATCTTTATCATCTTTCCCACCTCCAACTTTACAACTTTCTTTTTTACCATTTTGATTTTGATCATGTTCAAGAATCATATCCAAGGGATATAATTCTAATGATTTATTATAATCAACAAGTGCTTCCTCATATTTTTGTTGTTTTCTATAGATATTTCCACAGACTTCTAAGGCATAATGATCGGCTGATTTAATTTCAAGAGCACATTGCACATTATATAAAGCATCTCCATAATATTTCATCTTACAAAATAATTCACCTCGTGAGATCAAGACGAAAGAATTTTTAGGAGCAATTCTATTCGCATTATCTAAATCCACAAGTGAGTAATTATACTTTCTCTTCAAGAAGTATACATCAGCTCGGATTAATAATGTGTTTATATTTTTATGATCGATCATTAATGCTGCTTCGGCTTCACCAATTGCCATATCATATTGATTGGTTCGACGATGGAGATCCATAGATTGTTGCCTGATAATCAAATTTCTTGAATCAATTAAAATTCCGTCTTGAGTATCCTTGAGTGCCAAATTATATTGACGTAATTTGCAATATAATTTGGCTCGATTACCAATTGTCACAACATTGTTCGGAAGTGATTTGATTGCTTTGTTGAAATTTTCGAGCGAAGCATTCCATTTTCGCATGTCTAATAATATCGCTCCCTTTAATTCATATTGGTAATCATTTTCGGGTTCAAGAATGCACAATTTATTCAGATCTTCAAGTGCATTCTCTGGATCCATTAACATCCTATAGGATTCGCAACGATTTCGAAGAGCTATCGCATTATCAGGTTGAAATTTTAATGCCTATAAAATATTTATTAATAAAATTTTTTTCAGTAAAATATTTATCAACAAAAAATATTATGATGCAATACTGACGAATGTTATGAAATCATACCTTATTCAGATCATTAATGGCATCTTTGAATTCTTCACGATCCAATTTAAGTTCCCCACTAATTCCATACCCAAGAGCTTTATTGACATTTTTAAAGCAAAATGCTTTGCTGATATCTTCATTTGCATCTTTGAACTTTTTTAATCTTCTATTGATATCAGCTCGATTTAAATAAGTGAATGCATCTGCATAACCCGATTTAATGATCAAATCAAGATCCCAAAGTGCGTGATTGTAAAATTGAATTTTGTAATAACAGAAAGCCCTCCACATCAAGGCAAGATAATCGATTTTGTCTTGGTACAATGCATTATTTAAATCTTCTATCGCTTCCGTATAAAACTTATTCAACCCTTTTATAATTCCACGTAAACACCATGCGGTTGATTTATGTGGTTTAATTGCGATTGCACGATTCAAATCGTTGAGAGCTTCTCTATATCTTCTTAATTTTCCAAAAGTTTCAGCTCTATCGCACAATGTCAAATAACTTGAAGGAAATCTATTAAGATATTGGGTGCAATATTCTATAACCAGATTTTCGTTGTTATAATATTTCGCGCAGTGAATTTTAAATTTAGGCACATGGTGACGTAATAAGCCGAAGGATCTTCGCTTTGGGGATTCAAGTGTTAATGTTGATGGTAATGGTGTTGATGACGGCTTTTGTGTAACTTGAGGATGGATAATCGAGGACATTTTTTTCTTTAAGCCATGAATCCAAGTTTTTTTAGGTTGTTGTTCTTGTATATTTTTGGTCTATAGAAGCAAAAAAAGATGTATATAATAAAGATAGAGTTGTGGATAGATGTGTTAAAAAAGTATCAAAGAGGTTAAAAGAGCGATATAAATCATAAAAAGCCAAAAAAAAGTATTAAAGCAAATACATATTCATGAATAATACTTAGAAAAAGTGCTAAATAAACTTTAAATAACTTACTGTTAAATTCTTTTTTCCACGAAACATTTTAAAATTTTAAGGATTTTAGAGGGAAATAGATGTCAGCAAGTAATATGTAGAAAATAAGAAGAACGAGACAAGGAGTATAATAGTAACGAGATGAGATGAAAGAAAAAAATGTAAATCGAGTAATTTGCAAGATGATTCATAATCAATAACCGATCATGTGACTACAACATGACTTAAAGATTTCTGAATCATTCGATTTGATTATTAATGAATCTCATTGATTATTAAATACTAGGAAATGGTAAACCATTGCAAGTCCGGAGTGTATAATATCGTGACATGTGATCGTTATCTAAAAATCGGATAGACATCCCATGAATAATTACGGTTTTGATATTTTGTCTATTACTGCATCAAAAATGCAACTTTGTTATCAATTTACTAGTCCATTAAATGTCCTACGCTACGCTCCGGACAATGATCAGCATAACTGAATTTTACACGTTACCAAATATAATAATTAATATGTATTCTAATAATATAAATAATATTATCATTCACATAGGAAATTAGAATTCATTATAAAAAAGATCCATGCATAATGTTTTATACATCTAAATTTCAGGAATGAAATGAATCGAGGAGTGGAAAAGAGGATGTAAATTTAAATATTCAAAGAACCAACTGCTAAATAAAATTACAAAGATGTAAGAATGTAAATACTTAAAATTAAATATAATTATTATACATCAAAATTTACAATAACAATTTTGGTAATTAAGGCTGTGATATACTAAAAGAAATCAATTTAGGCAATAATGACAAAAAATGAAGTGAAATTGTTCCAGATAACTTGTCTTCTAAAACAAACAAGACATATTTATATTGAGNTAATATGTATTCTAATAATATAAATAATATTATCATTCACATAGGAAATTAGAATTCATTATAAAAAAGATCCATGCATAATGTTTTATACATCTAAATTTCAGGAATGAAATGAATCGAGGAGTGGAAAAGAGGATGTAAATTTAAATATTCAAAGAACCAACTGCTAAATAAAATTACAAAGATCTAAGAATGTAAATACTCAAAATTAAATATAATTATTATACATCAAAATTTACAATAACAATTTTGGTAATTAAGGCTGTGATATACTAAAAGAAATCAATTTAGGCAATAATGACAAAAAATGAAGTGAAATTGTTCCAGATAACTTGTCTTCTAAAACAAACAAGACATATTTATATTGAGATAGCACGAAGAGGACTAAAGTCATGGGGATAAAATGTCCTTGTGTGTCATCCTTCATCCAAGATGACTATCTGTTCATCCTGGTACAAGAACGTGTTTGGAAATAATGAAGTATGAAAGTAAACAAGAAGCAAACTTGAAGAATAATAATAATAAATAGTTTTGAAATAATTCATAATAATTAATTTTATAATAAATAATTTTATAGTAATCTAATAGTTCTAAAATACTTTTCTTTTATAGTAAATAATTTTATAAAAATTAATTCAACATCAGGAAATTTTTAAGGACGAATATATCCAGGTTTATATTATATCTGGATATATTCGCAATTTATCTGAATATAATCTGAATATATTCGGTGTAACATATGAATTAATCCAGATAAATGCGGATTAATCCGGATTAATGCGATTTATGCGGATAAACCTGGGGGTGGGCAATTATATCCGGATATATTCGCCTTTAAAAATTTCCTGATGAAATAATAAATAATTTCATATAGTAATAGAGATAAGATATGCCAAAGCAGTAATATATCTCTATTGCTATACTTTTGTAATAAATCTTTATAATACTTTTAATAAACTACTTTTGTTTCTTTNCAAGAAGCAAACTTGAAGAATAATAATAATAAATAGTTTTGAAATAATTCATAATAATTAATTTTATAATAAATAATTTTATAGTAATCTAATAGTTCTAAAATACTTTTCTTTTATAGTAAATAATTTTATAAAAATTAATTCAACATCAGGAAATTTTTAAGGACGAATATATCCAGGTTTATATTATATCTGGATATATTCGCAATTTATCTGAATATAATCTGAATATATTCGGTGTAACATATGAATTAATCCAGATAAATGCGGATTAATCCGGATTAATGCGATTTATGCGGATAAACCTGGGGGTGGGCAATTATATCCGGATATATTCGCCTTTAAAAATTTCCTGATGAAATAATAAATAATTTCATATAGTAATAGAGATAAGATATGCCAAAGCAGTAATATATCTCTATTGCTATACTTTTGTAATAAATCTTTATAATACTTTTAATAAACTACTTTTGTTTCTTTTCAGTTACTTCAAAAGTCTATTAAATTTCAACAGTGTATATAGTAGTTTAGTAGAGGATACTTTTACTCCACTTACTCATCGTACCTTCAGATATCACATGTAATTGTATTGTTAGTGATTGTTAGCAAACAGGTTTTGATCAACTGATAGCTTGATCTTACTGTGTTTTGCACAAGAAAAAGTGTGTTAGTAGTGTCACAGGAGTGCAGGGTATTTCGAACAATTTCTCAAATCAGTCTCTCAGTTTGCATCACATAAACAAATAATAATACGTTCTATCTGCCAGTCGGTCAAGCAATCAATTGATCTAAACTTGCCTATCTCGAAACAGATAATAAATATATAATAAATAATAATAATAATCAAATAATAATCAATTAATCATGAAGGTACAGTGAGTAAGGTGGAGTAAAAGTAGTAATGCAGTATCAAACAATATTTAATAGTATTTCGCAATATTACGACACAAAATGAAAGTTTATTAAAATATAAAATATAAAGTTTTAAAAGTAAAGTATCATTCAACAACAGAAATATTACAGCGTGATGTATCTTTTCTGTCCCTGAAGGAAGTTTACTTTTTTATATAATATTTATTGAAGTATTTCGAATTATTCTGAATTATTTCTAATTATTAATTAATTAATAACTAACTGTGTTATTAAAATATATCTATCTCCAACTAACTATTGAAACTTACTCCCGACAACAGTCGTATTTATACTTTCTCTTTTGTTTACACTTCATCCTTCATCCTTTGTGCGTCATCCTTCATCCTCGTACAATATCCTTCATCCTCGTATGGTATCTTTCATCCTTGTACAGCATTCTTCATCCTTCATCCTCGTACGGTATCTTTCATCCTTGTATAGCATTCTTCATCCTTCATTTTTGTACGGTATTTTTCATCCTTGTATAGCATTCTTCATCCTTCATCCTCATACAAAGATGACAATCACCTGAAAGTTCATCTAGTGTCACAAAATATCATCCCTGTGAAATTTCACCTGATTACCAATTTACTTTGCAACAAAACATTTCCTCCTTCAAAGGAGAGCTCCTGTGACCCTGCACCTATTTTCAAAAGATCTTCCATTAATTGTGTACCTATTGTTTTACAAAGCTGCAGAAATCTTTCGAACTCTGATTTTGGCAGTTTATAGATCCAATCTGGCATAACATTTTGAAAGTTTCTGACATACGGCATTCCTATTACTTGAAATAATGATCGTATTCGTGTTACTACATCAGTAAATTTTTTTAAACGTAAGCCTTCGAAGTCCTTCACTCTGATAACCTTCAAATACCTCCAACATAAACGTAATATTTACAAACGTTATTGGTACCGAAAACCTTCATTTTTATTAATAAAACGTAATACTCCGGAGGTTATTGATATCGATAACCTTCAATAACCTTCACTTTATTATAATAAACGTAATATTTGTGAAGGTTATTGGTCCAATAACCTTCAATAACCTTTGAAAATGAAATTATTACAATAACCTCCGACATAAAAAATTTCCTGATGCTATTTGGTAAATTTGTGCTCCGTTTTGGTGAGATCATTCATGTAATTTTCTTTTTAGTACTGTCACGGTACTTCCTAATTGAACATCTTGTAGATAATCACCAAGTTTCTTATATGCATTCATTCTTTGACCATTTGTTTCATGTATATCCATCGCTATTCGTAGAAGTTCGTCTAAGTCGTGATTAATAACCCGATCTTGTTCTTCTAGAGCTGTAAAAATATCTACCGCATACATCGTTAATGTATTATCATATTGCATAGTAATTTCATTATTCGCAGGTTGATCAATTTCTATTACAGTACTTTCTGTTACCAAATATGCACCAGTATTGTCTATGATAACCTGGCTTCTCCTAAGATTTGCAGAAATTCTCTTCATAATTCATGAACTCTCCTTCGTAAACTGTTTGGAATTGTGATATTATACATAATAAATAAAAAAAAGTTTTTGGCAAAATTTTTTAGGACTTTTCGCAATCTTACGAATTCTTTTAAACAAGTCCATTATTTACTTGTTATCTCATGTGGAATGATAATCCCTTTGTTTATACGATTTCAATCGATTGCCATGTACAGGTCGACTATTGAAAACTTCTCCACTATTGGTTCTTAATATGTAGGAGTGATTGCCAAGAACTCTATGAATAAAAAGAGGACCAGACCATTTGTCTTGAAACTTATCGCCATAAACATTCTATAAATCAGATCTGTACTCTAACACCATATCTCCTATCTTGTATATCATCATTCGAATTTTCCTATCATGAGCTATCTTTTGCTGTTTTTGTGCATCTTTGATATTCTTAGATGCTTAAATTCGATTATCTTCAAATATTCCACAACTTCACCAGTTCTTTTGTGGACATTTCTTTAAATTGTTTTTCATCAATTTCTTCAACTGGCCAGATAATAATATCAAGTTCTATGGATAGTAAATAAAATGGCTTGTATTTTGTTGTTTTATTTTTAGTTGTTGGTATATGAAAAGTGTCAAAACTATCAGTGTATTTCATTCTTGCATTGTTTTCTTTACACATTTCTTTAAAGTTTGACAGAGTGTTTGATTATACCATTCCATCAGTCCATTACTTTGTGGGTGGTAAGCAGGCGTAAGTCTTCGATGAGTTCCCATTATTTCTATTAGGTCAATTACTATTTAACTAACAAATACTGTTCCCCTATCAGATAATATTTCTCTTGGACAACTATGCCTGCATATAATTTCATCATATAGAAACCAAGCGATAGTTTTCACATCTGCTTTTTCAATAGCTCTGGCTTCTGGCCACTTTGTAAAATATTTCATAGTCACTACAATATATCTTTTTTCCATTGTTGTTGACTTCAAGGGACCTACAATGTCTATCCCTAATTGATCAAAAGCTTGTCCTACTCCAATAGGTCGTAATACTTTGGTTTGTTTAGGTTTGCCTTGTCTTTGGCATATATCACATGTCTCTATGTAATTCTGAATATCTTCACCCATCATAGGTCAAAAGTATCGTTGTCTCATTTTATCTATGGTAGTGTCGCGGTCTGCGCAGAACAAAGTGGAAAGTTAAACCAATCAGTCTCAATAAATTTAGGATGATCACACAATAATTCAACATATCACAAACGCTCTTTTTCTAGTACGAAACACACCAAGACAGGCAATCAGTCGATCTAAACCTGCTTACCAACACTCTTTTCTAGCACGAAACACAGCAAGACAGGCAATCAGTCGATCTAAACCTGCTTACTAACACTTTAAAACAATGCAATTACGTGTATGATCTGAAGGCACGATGAGTAAGTGGAGTAAAAGTATCTTCACTAACTTTCTCGTACACTGTCGAAACTTAACAGACTTTTTGAGTAACTTGCCAAGAAATATGGAAGAGTTTATTAAAAGAATTATAAAAGTTTATTACAGAAAAAAAATTATTTATTATAAAAAAAATTATTACAAAAAAAAAAACTATTTATTATTCTTAAGATTATTTCGAAACTGTTGATTATTACTAAAATTATTATGAGTAAAAGAATATCCCGGAATTAATTATTATTGGAATTATTAAGAAATTATATATGAATAAAAAATGTTTTTTGCAGGAAGAGGAATCCCTCTTCTTCTTTCAAAACCGTAGCTATTTTATATTTTCTTCTTTATTTACCTTCATCATCACCGGGGATGAATAAACAATTATCTTCATCATGGATGAATGATGAAACACGAGGAAAATAGTAACACATCTCATCCCATTTCATCACTCTTGATTTCGGTTAATTTTGTGCCACCTCAGTAGCCTTTATACCAAAATGTCTGGCATTTGATACATTATGCATGTTGTATAATATTTTAGTTAAATTTTCTCTTGTGATTACCCTTAAAGGATCACCCTCTTTGTTTCGCTTGTATAATATATTGTCTTGAACTATATAATGATTCACTTGTTGTCGTAACTTTCGCCATTGTTCGTTGGTGCTGTTTGATGAAAAAGTATGATTTATTAGGTATTCTGTTAATTAATTATAAGTGTCTACATCCATTTTCGAAAAGTTTCGAGATTTTGTATCTTTAATAAATATCTAAGTTCTGTTANAAAAAAATAAAAGGAAAAGAAATATTTTGGAACTATTTTTATTACTATTATTAATCAATTAAAATTGTAGGAAATTATTAGAATCTTTTTGTATATAATGAATAAAAAAATGTTTTTCACCCAAAAGGAATCTCCTTTCTTCTTTCAAAACCGCAGCTATTTTATATTTTCTTCTTTATTTACCTTCATCATCACCGGGGATGAATAAACAATTATCTTCATCATGGATGAATGATGAAACACGAGGAAAATAGTAACACATCTCATCCCATTTCATCACTCTTGATTTCGGTTAATTTTGTGCCACCTCAGTAGCCTTTATACCAAAATGTCTGGCATTTGATACATTATGCATGTTGTATAATATTTTAGTTAAATTTTCTCTTGTGATTACCCTTAAAGGATCACCCTCTTTGTTTCGCTTGTATAATATATTGTCTTGAACTATATAATGATTCACTTGTTGTCGTAACTTTCGCCATTGTTCGTTGGTGCTGTTTGATGAAAAAGTATGATTTATTAGGTATTCTGTTAATTAATTATAAGTGTCTACATCCATTTTCGAAAAGTTTCGAGATTTTGTATCTTTAATAAATATCTAAGTTCTGTTATATTTGTTATCTTAATTAGTTATTCTAGATAGTGCGTCAGCATTGGCATTAAGCTTTTCTTGCTTATGAATGAGTTCGTAATTATACTCAAATAATTCAAAAATCCATCTAGTAACTCTTCCTTTAGGTTGTGGACAATTCTTTAGTTATGCTAAAGTGAAGTTATCCGTATATAAATCAAACTTGGGGCCATGTAAGTAATGTTTAAAATGTCATACAGCCCATATTGCGACAAGGCACTCTTTTTCCAACACAGTATAATTTTGTTTGGGAGATGACAGTAGGCGACGGCGTAAGCAATAGGATACTCAAGATTTTCCGTATCCTTCTGGGAGAGCACAGCTCCAATTCCCCAGTCAGATGCGCCCGTAGCTAATATAAATTGTTTTGAAAAGTCAGAATAAGTCATTATAGGAGCTGAAGTTAACCATCCTTTTAGTGTATTAAATGGAGCTGATGTTCAGGCTTCCATTCGAAGATAACACTTCTCTTTATAAGGTTGTGCAATGGTTTCCAATTGTGGCAAAGCTTTTTACAAATCTTTGATAATATAAGGCTAATTCCAAGAAGGCTCTCACGTTTGTCTTGTTTTGTGAAACTGGATAATGCTGCATCTTCTCAATCTTCGAAAGGTCTGGGGCTATTCTATCGATTGTTATAATATGTCCCAAAAATATTAATCTCATTTTGAAAAAGTCACACTTTTCCAAGTTTATCTTTAATCTGGCATTTCCCAGAAGTGTAAATACATTCTTCAGATATTCCAAATGCTCTTTGTAAGTTTTCGAATATATGATGATATCATCAATATATACTAATACGAACTTTCAAGTAATCTCATGGAAGACTCTATCCATCACTCGCTGAAAGGTTGCAGAAGTATTAATAAGTCCAAAAGGCATCACAAGAAACTCATAGGTACCAAATGGGATAGTAAAAGCAGTTTTCTTCCAGTCTTTAGCAGATACTTCTACTTGCCAAAAACTCAAAGTAAGGTCTAAGGTTGAAAAAAAAGCGGAGTGTCCCAAAGCATCTAGCATGTCTGCTATTCGCGATACTTGATAGGCATCAGGTTTCATAACCGCATTCAATTTTCTATAGTTTACACAAAGTTTGAATTTCCCATTCTTCTTATTCACTGCTACTATCACTGGTCAAATGGAAAAAAATAGGACGGTTTTATCATGAATAGGATTCCGATTGACGGCTAAATTTGCTAAGATTTATTAAGTATAGGCAGTCGATTTTTTCTGATTTATAAATAGGAATTTCCGATTTATGAATTTTCACAAATAGGATGTCCGATTTATGCATATTTCCGCCATCAATAGGATTCCGATTTTTGTTCATTCGACCAGTGTATGAATACAGACCAAGGACTAAACGACTTTTGAATTAGTCCATTCTTTAGCATATTTGCTATTTTCTCCTTCAAAAATTCCAAGTATTGGGACTATACTTGCACTATACATGTCGTCAAAACTATTGAATTGAGTCAGACGCAATTAAAATTGAGAAAAATTGGAGTTGAGCCAATGCAAATTTTAATTTTTACTAGTAATTGACGCAATTAGTTGAGTCAGACGCAATTAAAAATTGAAATTTTAAGAGTTGAGTCAAGGCCAAATTAGTTTTGACGACATGTATAACTTGCACACTAAATTATTTTGGGACCCCGAAATTGCAATTTTGGGGAAAAAAGTCGAAATAGTTTTTCATAGAAGACAAAATTATTTTATTTAAAACCCAAAATTTTTTGACCACCCAGATAAATTCCTTGATCAAAGATACATACACTAGTCGAATGAACAAAAATCAGAATCCTATTGATGGCGGAAATATGCATAAATCGGACATCCTATTTGTGAAAATTCATAAATCGGAAATTCCTATTTATAAATCGGAAAAAATCGACTGCCTATATTTAATAAATCTTAGCAAATTTAGCCATCAATCGGAATTCTATTCATGATAAAACCGTCCTATTTTTTTCCATTCGACCAGTGNATATTTGCTATTTTCTCCTTCAAAAATTCCAAGTATTGGGACTATACTTGCACTATACATGTCGTCAAAACTATTGAATTGAGTCAGACGCAATTAAAATTGAGAAAAATTGGAGTTGAGCCAATGCAAATTTTAATTTTTACTAGTAATTGACGCAATTAGTTGAGTCAGACGCAATTAAAAATTGAAATTTTAAGAGTTGAGTCAAGGCCAAATTAGTTTTGACGACATGTATAACTTGCACACTAAATTATTTTGGGACCCCGAAATTGCAATTTTGGGGAAAAAAGTCGAAATAGTTTTTCATAGAAGACAAAATTATTTTATTTAAAACCCAAAATTTTTTGACCACCCAGATAAATTCCTTGATCAAAGATACATACACTAGTCGAATGAACAAAAATCAGAATCCTATTGATGGCGGAAATATGCATAAATCGGACATCCTATTTGTGAAAATTCATAAATCGGAAATTCCTATTTATAAATCGGAAAAAATCGACTGCCTATATTTAATAAATCTTAGCAAATTTAGCCATCAATCGGAATTCTATTCATGATAAAACCGTCCTATTTTTTTCCATTCGACCAGTGATATAACTAGGTACTTTTTTTACTTCCATATATAGAATAGATTTTGCATAAATCTCAAAAAGACGAAATACCTTAAAAATTCAAAATCAATTTTGGAAACATGTATAATCGGGGCGAGGTTCTATAAGGGTTTAATTTGATGGGCTTTGCTTTGCCAATATCTATTGTATGTTGATAGAGGTTCGTCTTTCCTAATTCTAGAAGATCTTTAGCTACCAGATTCAGAAATTCTTTAATAATTTCATAAACTTGCGACTTATATTGATTTTCTTCGAGCTTCTCTATTCCGCCTTGTACCAAATTACAACAAATGTCTTGTATTTTCTTTTGTAGTACAATGAAAATAATCTTCTGATCTTGTTGATATTCTTTACAGACTTTACATATATCTTGACTTGTTTCTAAATATATGTCACATCAGCAATAGGAATTAGGTTCTGTTGCTTTACATCATTCTTGAGCACCTTTCTTTCTTTTAACTGGATCAAAACAATAAGATAACTGATTATACAATTTTCAAGTAACAAGCTTCGAGTTTTTGCACATTCCTTTGGAAGTAAACATATATTTCATATAGGATTCTTGATACACGAGTTCATAAGTTAATCCTATAAAGTTTACTTCTTCTTTGTCAGTATCCGAATCATCAGTACTTTCTACATTTTCTTCTTCACTATTATCCTCTTCTTTATCATTGTCTAAAACAGTAGCTCTAGTATTTCTACAAGAAATTTGAGCTGTTCGCTTATCATCCTTTAAGATTAATTTACATTCTTGATAGTTTATTATGGCGCGTGCTTTCCTTAACCAATCTGTTCCCAAAATTAATGTATAACCTGTTGCATCAATGACTTCCATATCAACTGCCACCACAATTTCTTCCAACTTTATTGGTACTTGTGTCACAATTCCTAAACTAGAACATTTTTCTCTATATATACCAGTTATTTTTCTTCCAGATATTTTCTCAATCCTTTGACCTATAGATTCCATGAAGTTCTTCGAAATGATACTAATAGATGAACCACTATCAAGTATTACTTCAACGCTCCATCCAGCTACTTGTCATGGGTGTATTTCCTTTTACTGTTGTACATTAGGAAACTTTTTGGGGCGTAAATTTCTGTAAATTTATGTCCCAAAAAGTTTCCTTTTGTATGATTGGCCATTTTTACAATTCTTGTTTGCTTGAGTGTCAACACCTTTCGTGTCGTGCTTCTATAATGGGGCATAGCCATTAATTATTCTAAAGTGATGTTGGCTCTTGTTGCAAGTAAATCTGAGATGATAGAATATGGTAAAGCATTTTGTGTCATATATGATTGTTGGACCAGGGGTATTTTCTTTCTTTTTTTTTGTTTAGGATCTTTGAATACTTCCTTTTTCTTTTTTGCAAAATGTAATCTTTTTATGATAGGTTGCGAAGTA
Source organism: Diversispora epigaea (assembly GCA_003547095.1). Taxonomy (NCBI): domain Eukaryota; kingdom Fungi; phylum Glomeromycota; class Glomeromycetes; order Diversisporales; family Diversisporaceae; genus Diversispora; species Diversispora epigaea. The sequence continues at coordinate 72,350 of PQFF01000054.1, read as the reverse complement.
TCTTGTTTACTTATAGACTCAATACTTTTTCCTATTGCTGCATTATTATCTCCAGTCTTAAATGAGGGATTTATATTATCTGCACTCTCACCTTCCTGAGGTGCGCCTGTTAGTTTAAATACTGTATTCTTTCCCAAACAGTAGAGATAGGTTGTTGGATTTCTTCTTTTTGAGTTATAAACATATTACTATTTATGACTCTTTGCGAAACTTGTTGTGTAGTTTGATTCGCCGCTGCATTAGTTGAAAGGAGCACAGTATTGGTAGGTCGTGGAGTAGAAACAGCTGAGTTTCTTTGATTTCTTTGATTTTCTTGTCTCATAGAATAATTCCAAGCCATAAGGTAGAGGAGGGTATTATGACGCAGGTAGGTAATGTGACGCGTTATATAATAATACATATAAAACATCATATAATGTGTCATATTACCTACCTGCGTCATAATAACATCCCCTACCTTATGTCTAGTTTGTCCACAATGATAGCAGTTTGGCGGATTATTATAATTTCTAAAGCTTTGTCTCCATTGCCATTATACATGTTCCCAAAATTGATTTTGGATTTTTGAGGTATTTCGACTTTTTGAGATTTATGCAGAATCTATTCCATATATGGAAGTAAAAAAAGTACCTAGTTATGTGTATCTTTAATCAAAGAATAAATTTGGGTGGTCAAAAAATTTCGGGTTTTAAATAAAATAATTTCGTCTTCTATGAAAAACTATTTCAACTTTTTTCCCCGAAATACCAATTTCGGGGCCCCAAAATAATTTTGCGTGCAAGTATAATTGCCATTATAATTATTATAACCTTGTCCTCTGTTATTATTGTTATAGTTTGGTCTGTTATTAAAAGTATTAGGTGTTCTTTCTCTTTTTTCAATAATCTTCTGCAATGTTTCAGCAATAGGCGCAAAGGCTTTCTGTACTATTCATTCTATTGTATCTTCGCTTTCATTATTTTTGTTTCGAAAAGGTACAGACTCTTGCATACTTATAGAGGTGGTAGTAATATATCCTGTTATAGCTTCGGGATAAGTTTGAGCATTTTCTTCAAATTGTTTAGCCATTTGTATTGCCTTTTCCAATGTTAGTTTCTTTTGGAACATAATAAATGGTTGGGCTTGATAGGCAATATCTTTTTGTAATCCTTTCAAAAATTGCCAAACTTTTTCGCCTTTGCTCCATCTGTTATTGTTATCTATTCGTTTAATTAATTTCTTGATATTATTTGAATATTGTTCTACAGTTTCACCTAGTTTCTGTACTTTCATTTGTAACTCAAATCTCCATTAATTAATTAACGTAGTTATTTAAAAGGTGGCCAAGAAAGATGTTTCAAAGGAGGTTTGGTTTGTATTATTCCAATGATTGATAAGATTTTGTCTTTCTTGCGCTTCATTGAACCATTGTCCTGCTGTACCCTGTAGATATCTACTGATTACTTGGAGTTTATATTTATCTGTATATTGGTTTATTCTTGCTGATCGATTAAATTCTTCTAAACATTCCATGGGATCTTGGTTTTTTCCAAAAAATATATATGGCCTGATTGCAAAAGTCTTAAAATTTTAGATCAGGTGATATCCTCAGCCAATTATAATTTTATTTATTTTTCGAAGAAATTTAAAAATCAAAAAAATCTCAATATTTTATTAAGGAAACTACTTCTCAACTCCTAAATAAAAATATTCGGCACAAAATTTTACATATATTTGTAATTTTTAAAAATATTTTATTAAGTAAATAAGAGTTTAAATATAAGTAGACCTGTTAATAAGTACTTGTCAACCCATCAAACCCGACTCTAACCCATCAACCCAACCCCTTACTCTATGGAAATTTGTTTTATTTCTTTCTTAAAAAGTTTAATAACATTATTTTATCTTATTTTTTTTTTTATTTTGTTTACTTTACTTCAAAAGAACAACTTTACTTAGTAGTCAAAATCTGTTATCAATAAGTTTTATTAACTTTATTAAGAGGTAAATAAAAAAAATTTTTGTGTAACAGAAAATCAGTCAATTTTTATAATCAGCCGATATGAANTATATATGGCCTGATTGCAAAAGTCTTAAAATTTTAGATCAGGTGATATCCTCAGCCAATTATAATTTTATTTATTTTTCGAAGAAATTTAAAAATCAAAAAAATCTCAATATTTTATTAAGGAAACTACTTCTCAACTCCTAAATAAAAATATTCGGCACAAAATTTTACATATATTTGTAATTTTTAAAAATATTTTATTAAGTAAATAAGAGTTTAAATATAAGTAGACCTGTTAATAAGTACTTGTCAACCCATCAAACCCGACTCTAACCCATCAACCCAACCCCTTACTCTATGGAAATTTGTTTTATTTCTTTCTTAAAAAGTTTAATAACATTATTTTATCTTATTTTTTTTTTTATTTTGTTTACTTTACTTCAAAAGAACAACTTTACTTAGTAGTCAAAATCTGTTATCAATAAGTTTTATTAACTTTATTAAGAGGTAAATAAAAAAAATTTTTGTGTAACAGAAAATCAGTCAATTTTTATAATCAGCCGATATGAATGGCATTTTTGTGTCGTTTCTTATGCGAAATGCATTTTGGAATTCCAGTATTAAGGTATTTGCCTCATTTTCACCAGTATTCATACTTGATTTGGTAATTTTCCTTCGTTTCGACAGTTTGACATATTATTCAGTAAGATTTTGTAAGAGTATTTTTGACGATCCTTTGGAGATTTTATCTGGTTACATGAATTTTCGCTTGACAGTCTTTGTTGTAAATCCTTTAATCTGAAAGAATTTTGTTATGCTAATGACCGCTTTAATGATCACTCTTAATAGGTCGCAAAATAAAATGTAAGAAAATGGTTTTTATAAAAAGGTGATTATAATAATATTGAATTGTATATTTTCAAATTACTTCATAATGTTAAAAATTACTTTGGTTATTTTTTTCAAAAATAGAAATATAATGAGTATTTTACTAAATTAATTAAAGAATATAAAATTTGTGAAACAGATATGTAAATATTATAGATTACTGTGTTGGATACTTTATGCCACCTCACAGGAGGCACCAAATTCTGTCACAGGAGTGCAGAATATTTCGAATAATTTCTCAAATTAGTCTCTCAGTTTGTATCACACAAACAAATAATAATATGCTCTATTTGTCAGTATACTTGTACGCAAAATTATTTTAGGGCCCCGAAATTGCAATTTCGGGGAAAAAAGTCGAAATAGTTTTTCATAGAAGACGAAATTTTTTTACTTAAAACCCAAAATTTTTTAACCACCCAGATTTATTCTTTGATTGAAGATACACATAATTGGATACTTTTTTTACTTCCATATATAGAATGGATTTTACATAAATCTTAAAAAGTCGAAATACCTCAAAAATCCAAAATCAATTTTGGGAACATGTATATTTGTCAGTAGGTCAAGCAATCAATTGATCTAAACTTGCCTATCTTGAAACAGATAATAAATATATAATAAATAATAATAATAATCAAATAATAATCAAATTAATCATGAAGACACAGTGAGTAAGGTAAAGTAAAAGTAGTAACGTAGTATCAAACAATATTTAATAATATTTCGCAATATTACGATACAAAATATAAGTTTATTAAAATATAAAATTTAAAGTTTTAAAAGTAAAGTATTATTCAACAACAGAAATATTACAACATGACATATCTTTCCTGTTCCTGAAGGAAGTTTACTTTTCTATTTAATATTTATTAAAGTATTTCAAATTATTCTGAATTATTTCTAATTATTAATTAGTTATTGATTATTCTAACTGTGATTAACTAACTACTGAAACTTACTCCTGACAACAGTTGTATTTATACTTTCTCTTTTGTTTACACCTCATCTTTGTACTTCATATTTCATTCTTTGTGCATTATCCTTCATCCCGTACGATATCTTTCATCTTCGTATGGTATCCTTCATCCTCGTACAGTATTCTTCATCCTTCATNAGTAGGTCAAGCAATCAATTGATCTAAACTTGCCTATCTTGAAACAGATAATAAATATATAATAAATAATAATAATAATCAAATAATAATCAAATTAATCATGAAGACACAGTGAGTAAGGTAAAGTAAAAGTAGTAACGTAGTATCAAACAATATTTAATAATATTTCGCAATATTACGATACAAAATATAAGTTTATTAAAATATAAAATTTAAAGTTTTAAAAGTAAAGTATTATTCAACAACAGAAATATTACAACATGACATATCTTTCCTGTTCCTGAAGGAAGTTTACTTTTCTATTTAATATTTATTAAAGTATTTCAAATTATTCTGAATTATTTCTAATTATTAATTAGTTATTGATTATTCTAACTGTGATTAACTAACTACTGAAACTTACTCCTGACAACAGTTGTATTTATACTTTCTCTTTTGTTTACACCTCATCTTTGTACTTCATATTTCATTCTTTGTGCATTATCCTTCATCCCGTACGATATCTTTCATCTTCGTATGGTATCCTTCATCCTCGTACAGTATTCTTCATCCTTCATCCTTGTACAAAGATGACAATCACCTGAAAGTTCATCTAGTGTCATAAAAATATCATCCCCATGACATTTCATCTGATTACCAATTTGCTTCACCACAATAGTTTCAAGTGATTTTGGTACATTCTTGGCTATCTGATATAATAATTAATTAGTACCCAATCTTTTTTCACAATTTTTTAAATATTACTATTAATTGTTTAAGACTTAAATTATTCATCTGAATAAATCATAATTTCGTATTGACTGTTTTAAAAAAATTTTATAATTAATCCTTGAGGATACCCATTATATGCCTGTCTAAAATAAAAATTATGTAATTGAGTAAATGACGAAGCCAAGAATAAACTATTCAATTTATATAATCCATGACAATTTTCAATGCAAAGTTCTCAAAATGAAATAAATTGTTCAATTGGTAATGATTTCTCCTTAAAATGATAAAAATTTATCAAACTTAAATGAAGACTCTTTAATGTGTCATGTTAACTAATAATTGCAAGACAAAGATTACGAATTTGGTAATTTTCAATTAATTTAATTGATAGATTTTCTAACCATTTTGAACATCATCAGGAAATTTTATAAGGCGGAAATTTGCAAAAGTTTGTGCAAGTTTCGAAAATTTCTGCAAATTTTCATGTATTTTTTTCCATTTTTTTAACTTCACTCGCGATTTTCAAAGCACAGAGCGATTTTCTACTAAGTTGTCTCTAAGATGAATAGAACAGCCTTGTTCTTAGCTACAAAATGGTATTTATTTCTTTTTAGTAACATCGATATTCGCAAAGTTATTTCAATTTAAAGAAAGAGTGTCTGTGAAAAAAAATTGTGCGAAAATTTCTGAAAACTTGCAAAAATTTTTGGGCAATTTTGTGGAATTTTGCACCACGAAAATTTCTGCGAAAATTTGCACAAGTTTTCTGGAAATTTTCACATGATTTTTTCACAGATGCTCTTTCTTTAAACTGGAATAACTTCACGAATGTCGAAGCTACAAGGATGAAATACATATTATTTTGTAGCCAAGAACAAGGCCGTTCTATTTATCTTAGAAATATCTTAGTAGAAAATCGCTCTGTTCTTCGAAAATCGCGAGTGAAGTTAAAAAAATGAAAAAAAACGCATGAAAATTTGCGGAAATTTTTGACACTTCAGAAATTTGCGCAAATTTCCGCCTTGTAAAATTTCCTGATGATTAATAAGATTTGTTAATAAATGCTCTTGATAGAATGGATTGAAAGAAAAATTCAAATTTTAAAATACTACCACAAATTAATGTTAATATAGTCTAATTGATTCATAATCTAAATCTATCAATGAAACAAACATTTCGAATTTCTTAAATACTTTTGAAGCATCAGGTTAACTCAAAAATTGAACCAAAAAAATCACTACAACATAAGTAATTTTGAACTCCCGTCATTTTAAAGGAACTCACAAATTTACAACGATTTATTATTAATTTCATATCATATTCTCAATTTGGTGATGGCAATTTTCTTCCTCCTTAGCATCATCACTATTGTCATTATCTCGATCCAACCAATAATTTGTTGCAGACTGATTTGTTGTGAATATATGGAAAATAAAATAAACTAAATTATCAATTATTAATTTGAGCGAATGATGAATAAGAAGATAAATCAAATCCATTTTGAATAAGTGAAGTTCTAGCTTGAGTATCCATATATATTGCATAGTAACTTTGAGCGGAAATACAGAAACAAGCACTCCAAACAACAAGAACGATGAAAGCATGGAAACTGAAATTTTATTAAATGAAATAAACAATGGAATGGAAAATATAAGCGTAAATAATGGTAACAATTAAAGATAATGAAAATGTTATGATAGAAACTATCTAAATTATATAATTATGTAAGAAAGAATTATAGATTATAAAATTTAATAAATAATTTACATAGTATAATGACAGTGAAATGAATGCATTTTTGCATGAGATTATTTTGTCACTTTTTAATACATAAATTAAAATCTAAAATAAACAAACATTATCCATTTTTGTAAATAATAAAAAAGTATGTTCAATTTTGTGCAGTAATTTTTATTGTCCATTTTTTGTTAATATGGTAAAAAATAAAATAATTAATTTATATATAAATTTTGATTTTTGTGTGCCAAAGTTCGAAAATTAAATGTACAAATTATTTGTTTTATAATATCACAATAAAAATAGTCTTATGTACACTATTCAATTTATATCATTACTTTTGAATTTTAAAGGTCACATTAGAGAAAGCACAATTATTAAATATAGGTGTTTGAGAAGAATGTTGTTCTAAAAAATTAGAAGAATTCTTATTTATTATCAGTATTAGTGATTGGGGGTTTATTGTATAAGATTTTATTTTTCATTAATCTTTTTTCGCAAGCCCTAATGCCTTTAACACTTTTGTGGCCGACAATTGCATAATTGTTTGTTCTGGAATGCCATTATCTTGTAGATCTGAATGGTTGGAAAAGAAATATCAAGTTGTGCTTTTCATCCATAAATTTGCTTAATTTATTTTCTTACATGATCTGATTTATACCAAAACCATCAATTGGTATTAGGTTGAGGTTGCAAATAAAAATTAGATTCTTCAGTAATTGAATGTTTTAACAAATATAATCTTGAATCAGGTTGTGTAATAACATATGTGTTGTCATTATGGAGATGGAGACAATGTCAATTATTTTTCAAAGTGTTATGAAAATTTTTAGGGATTGGAACCGGGTCCCTATAAGCCATCCGGATATCCGGATGACTTTAAAATCGGATATCCGGGTGAAAACGGATGATTTTCTAAAAAAAATTTTCACCTGGTTTCATCCGGTTTATGCTTCGAACCGGGTGATTGTCATAAAGATTCGGATTACATTCAATCCGGATAAAATAGGTTTAATTATTTTAATGTTTCCGTTTTTGATTAATAAATTAACCAATAAGAGCATCACATGTGAGTTAACTTTTATTCAAATTATATAAACCGGATCAACAAACATCATTATAATTAAAAATAAAAATATCATACGGATGATCCGGTTTCGAAAGTTTNGTAGATCTGAATGGTTGGAAAAGAAATATCAAGTTGTGCTTTTCATCCATAAATTTGCTTAATTTATTTTCTTACATGATCTGATTTATACCAAAACCATCAATTGGTATTAGGTTGAGGTTGCAAATAAAAATTAGATTCTTCAGTAATTGAATGTTTTAACAAATATAATCTTGAATCAGGTTGTGTAATAACATATGTGTTGTCATTATGGAGATGGAGACAATGTCAATTATTTTTCAAAGTGTTATGAAAATTTTTAGGGATTGGAACCGGGTCCCTATAAGCCATCCGGATATCCGGATGACTTTAAAATCGGATATCCGGGTGAAAACGGATGATTTTCTAAAAAAAATTTTCACCTGGTTTCATCCGGTTTATGCTTCGAACCGGGTGATTGTCATAAAGATTCGGATTACATTCAATCCGGATAAAATAGGTTTAATTATTTTAATGTTTCCGTTTTTGATTAATAAATTAACCAATAAGAGCATCACATGTGAGTTAACTTTTATTCAAATTATATAAACCGGATCAACAAACATCATTATAATTAAAAATAAAAATATCATACGGATGATCCGGTTTCGAAAGTTTAAACCGGGTCACCCGTGATATCCGGGTGAAACCGGATTTTATAAATCCGGTTCTAATCTCTAAAAATTTTAATCCTAATAAATTAAATTGCAAATAAAATTTTGTTAAGAAAAATGCTCCATACAAAAGGTTTTCAGGCTCTTCACAATTCATTTTGGGTATGATAAAATTTGTAGTACTTGTTCAGTATTTAACACTAATGAACTGGCGATTTCTCATCTGTGTTCCTATAAGTCTCTCATCAGGCCATATAAGCATTAATTAAATCTTGAAACATTTATTTGTAGTTAAATAATATAGATGAGGTCCAGGAAAATGGATACAAAGATAGTGGTCAATAGTATCAATTGCTGATTTAATCGAATTAGCCTTATATTCCTTTTTTTTAATGACAGTACATCTTAAAATTAATCGTGATCTGTAGCATGTGATTTACATGTGATTTACAATGATTATCATCCTGATATTCGTAATCCTTTCTTTCATTCTAAATTTTAACTTTTTCTTGAATCCCTTTCTCGCGGAAAATATTAAAAAGTAAGGATATTTTTTATTTTTATGACTTTATTTATAATTTGGGTGATATTTATGGTAAAAATATCTCAAAGGAAGTACTTATAAAAGAAAAAAAAATAAAGGATTATGGTATTTTTATCTAAGCGAAGCTTAAGATTTCAAAATTTCAAATGACATTTTTGTCTCCTTGCATTTTCTGCTTGCTTTTACTTCTTTGTTTATTCATTTTTAATTGCTATTTTTACCATTTTACCTAATCTTTTTTTACATTTCGAACGAAACTATTGACTTATATAATTTCTCTTGATTTTATCACGTGACTGAGCGAATTGAACTTTAAATTATTTATTAATTTATAATGATTTCCTTATTAATCGTTTATTCTTATAATATTTTATTTCCATTACTAAAAAGTCCCATTCATACTAATAATTTTATTTCTATTGATACTTTTCACTATATTTTCTACTATATTCTCTTAGCAAAATGAACAATTTCAAAAGAAAAGTTGGAGATGTCTCTAGTGATAGTGACACTGAAAAAAATGCACAAACATCCAGAAGAAAGAAGTCCAAGGGAATCACTCATGTAATTACTAAAGGTTCATCAACCAAAAGAAATGCAGTTGATAATGGGGAAGGTTCATCAACTGCTTTAGGAAAAAGAAAAGTAGATGATGGAGAAGAAGATTCATCAAATTTCGAAGAAAGAAAAAAGATAGCAAAGAATGGAAAGGGAGTTAAAGGAAAAGCAGTTGAAAATGGGAAAAATTCATTATCTAAAATGTCAAAAAAAAAAAGAAAAACAAAGAGATTAAGAGAAGCGAGGTTCAAGCAAGTTTGTAATAAAGTTAGTATTAATTCATGTAGTTTAATTTAAACTAGAGTTTTATACATTAATATTTATTTAAATCTAATATATAATTTTTTTTATTTTAATTTATCACAGTACACTAAAAAAAGAATCGAACGAGCTATGACCGAATATATGTATTTAATTGATCATAAAGAAATCGACTTAACACGACGAGAATACTTGATTTCTGGCCCAACAGGAAGTGTATGTAGAGTGCATTAATCATGTATTACAAAGTTTCTACCATTAACATGAATTCTATCTTCACTTTACTTTAGGTTTACACAATTATTATTTCAAATACTCTATCATGTTCTTGCCCCGATTTCCAGAAAGGTAAATTTAATTTTTTTAAAATAAGATGTGTCAAAAAAAATCTTGTGAAATTCCAATTTTAAATTTATTTTACATATTAATCATAATTTTTATATTGACATATTCATTAGGGTTTCAATGTAAACATATCGTAAGCAAAAAATTTAAATTATAGATGATTTTTATTTCTTTTCATATATTAATAATAATATAATATTTAT
>PQFF01000054.1:33415-44952 GCA_003547095.1 Diversispora epigaea | reverse complement strand
TTTTTCTTTTTATTGTTTATTAAATTCAATTTCAGAATCTATTACATAACATATCTAAGTCAGAAAATTGTAAAATTAAACATAATATTCAATTTTGGAAATATAACAAGCTCCCTATAAATAATTATTATAAATAAAATAATTCCTTAACATTCGGTAACAATTAAAAATTTAATAATAATCAACCAATAAATTATATTCAATCTATTTATTCATTCATTTAATATTCATTCTATTTTATTCAATAAATTAATCATTTTTGTTTTTTTTCTTCTTCGATGTGTAATATATTTGTAAGAATATAGTAATGATTAAGACATACATAATGGAGACAATTAAAAAAATCACATGTAACGCATAATATAATTCATATATTAGCCAAGATTCAACTTTTCAAAATGATTAAATTTTTTAGAATTATGTATCATTATTANGATGGATTAAATGTAAAAAAGATTTAATATTATGAACAAAAAAAAATGATGACAAAAAATATTTTAAAAGATCAATTGGCATGTAAGTATTCTTTTTATCAACAAGAATATTTTATATGATTTATTTTTTTTCAAGTTCTAAAATCCATTTTTTTATTATTAGCGGTTAATTGTTGCAATTGACCTTTAGTTTTTGCTGTCCATGAAATTGTTACAAATGTTATTTTAAATAAAAATTTTGTATAAATAAAATAATTATTTCTTATATAATATGAATTTATGTATTCATAATTGTCTCCACAAAAGTCACGAATATTTTATCTATTCTTCCATTTCATTTTTTTTTCTTTTATTTTTCCAACTTTAATTTCACTATTTATTCTTATCTTCANTTTTTAATTATTAAATATAAACATTTATGAATTTTATATTTGCTTTCATCTGGAAATAATATTATTCATCCCTTAATTATTGATATTAGATATTACATAAGAATGAGTCAAACTATAAACTATCATCAATTTTAATATCATATATTATATAATAATGAGATAATTGATAAATTATTACAAGGGGATATTCAAAAACTTCGAATTACATATTTTAAATATTATATAAAATTAATTTTATAGATTATTATGATAGATTATAATTTAATTAACTAATTATAATCATTAGACAAGTGATGTTTTAAATTTTATAAAAAAATTATTTATTTATTTATTAATTTTTCTTGATTTTTTTTATAGTAAGTAAAAGAAGAGCATTATGTTTTNTAAATAAAAATTTTGTATAAATAAAATAATTATTTCTTATATAATATGAATTTATGTATTCATAATTGTCTCCACAAAAGTCACGAATATTTTATCTATTCTTCCATTTCATTTTTTTTTCTTTTATTTTTCCAACTTTAATTTCACTATTTATTCTTATCTTCATTTTTTAATTATTAAATATAAACATTTATGAATTTTATATTTGCTTTCATCTGGAAATAATATTATTCATCCCTTAATTATTGATATTAGATATTACATAAGAATGAGTCAAACTATAAACTATCATCAATTTTAATATCATATATTATATAATAATGAGATAATTGATAAATTATTACAAGGGGATATTCAAAAACTTCGAATTACATATTTTAAATATTATATAAAATTAATTTTATAGATTATTATGATAGATTATAATTTAATTAACTAATTATAATCATTAGACAAGTGATGTTTTAAATTTTATAAAAAAATTATTTATTTATTTATTAATTTTTCTTGATTTTTTTTATAGTAAGTAAAAGAAGAGCATTATGTTTTCTATTTCTTTTGACATTTTTATAATTATCCAAACGACATTTTTTTAACATTTAGATCTTAATAGTTGTATGTAACAGTAATTTATTTAGTTAAGCTCTGCCAATGTTGCTTTGAAACAACACTAGCCTTCATATCGGGATACTTTTCTCAAATCTTTGATTTAACCTGATCGGAGATCTTGCAGAAATGATTGCAGCAGTAGTAATAGGAGTAGTGATCAAAGTAATCTTAGAAGTAGTCACAATAGAACCTTCTTAAAGCTAATGGAAAAAATAATTCAATTAAAATTTTATTAAAAAGAAATAATTTAATGATTTAGATAATTATGAAAATTAATTAATAAAGTCCACAAAAATATTATAACACATTTCAAAAATTGTATTTATTACAAACATTGCCTCTAAAAAAAATTCTAAGAAAAATCAATTTGTTATTATTATTCATTTTTTTATTTATCGATATTAAGAAATATAAAATCGGCATATCAACTTTAATTAAAAAAAGTTTATTTGTAATTTAAATGCTTTAATGACTGATGATATAATTTCTATGCATATAAATATTTTATTTATAATTAATATATATTTTTTGAAAACTTAATTATGAATGCATTGTAATACATAATNTACAGTTTATTTATTTTAATTAATTTCGCCACGATAATTAAAGAAAATATATAAATTTCAACTGTAATTTGAAAAATTCTTTGGTAATAAAAATAACTATTGTTAAAAGATTAATTGAATTAAATAATTACTTTGCCTTTAAAATTTATTTAAATAAATAAAAAATTTTATCAATGGAATTTTTCTTGACACAATTTATTAACAAAATTTGTATTTTTTTTTAATTTATTATCAATTAATTTCGCAATAATTTAATAAATTGAATGAATTTTATCATCACTTCATTTTGTTTTTTTAATTATAAATTTATTAATATGAAAGCAAATATGTACAAAAAATAAAATAAAAAAAAATATATACAAGAAAGGGATATTTATAAAAATTTGATATATAAAAAAAATAAAAAAAATAAAATTTAAAAAAAGAAAATTTGAATGATATGATATTTATATTTAGATCTTTATATGTAAACTAGCCATTTATTTTTTTTTTGAGTATCCACCACATAAATAAGATTGAAATTGACAATGTTAATTAGTATCACATTTGTTATACATTTTTTTAATTTAGTTTAAAAAATTAAATCAAGGAGAGTGTTAAGATTTTTATTTTTATTAAGTTTAAGAAAGTACATGAGGATTTAATCTTGAAATTTCAGTTAACCTTTGATATTCCTGGATGACATTTTGATCAGTCATAAAGGCTGATCGATCTAAGTGAGATATTTCAATATCATCCCAAGTGGGACATCGACTAAGAGCAACATATGCTTGTCCTGATGAAAAAATATTTCCATCTAATGCAAGACATACTTTGGGTAAAGTTAAACCTTGTGTTTTATGAACTGTTAAAGCAAAACAGTTTTGTAAGGGATATTGAGTTCGTTGACAATTAGTTCCATTTATTTCAAAATAATGAGTTTGTTTTGTAACATCTATATCAATTATAGATCCCCTAACTGAAAATGCAACTCGAATTATTTGTTCTGAAAGATTTATATCTGTTACAATACCTATAGTGCCATTACATATTTTATATTCAATAAGAGAATTATTAANATTGTTGTTGTTCTTGATTATTGTCTAATAAAAATTTATTTAAAATTCAAAATAATAATTAGTAAAAATTAAATTTAAAATTATTCAAAATTCAAAAATTATAATTTATTATTTACCTTGAATTTCAGTAACATTTTTTCTAGGTCGCCCACGCCCCCTCTTGGGTGGACGACCAGAAATAGTTGGTGTTGGTGGTGGGGGAGCTATTATTTTGAAAAAAAAAAATAATAAAATTTTTTTAATAAAAAAAATATTTAGTTTCATTAGTAATTGATTTTTTTTTTAAAAGAAAAAAGAAACAATAATATATTATTTGTTACCTCTTCCAGTGATCCTTGCAGACCTTCTTAATGGACCAGGGCTACTAGTAGCTTTTCTTTTACCCATAGTAAAATGATTATTTTTTTTTTAGAGTAAAAGTTTTTGAAAAAGTGGGGGGAATTCAAAGGTCTTTTATATCTTATTTTTTTATATTTATGTCTATTACTTTATTATTTTTTTTAACTATAAATTAATAAAATACCATATTTGTTCATGCATAAGCATATTTGATTATCTAAACTATCCTATCTAAACTCTATTTGGTATTTTTTTTTTTAAAAAAAAAATAACTTTTATTGTCATTTATAATTATTATAACTACACAATCAATAAATTATCATTATTATAAAACTATTATTTATTTATTTTTAAGAATTTTAAAAGTCAACTTTCACAGTTTCATTTCCCAAAATTGGTTAGTCTAAATAATTAGTTATGACACATGCAAAAATTTTTTTTTGAAAAATTCCCACCATTTGACTTTATTATTTATATAACATATATTTTAAAATAGATACTGAGGGTGCACGAATTCCACATGGAATGTGCACGGGATTTCGAAATGTTGCGAAGGTCACGGGAGATGACATTGAGATGACAGTGTAACTGGATGAGTGTGTTACCATCTAGATGACAGATTATTCATCTTTGTACGAAGTATTTCATCCTTGTGTGTCATCTTTAAAAATAGAAAAGAACGTGTTTAGACGCGACAACGAAGTATGAGGGAAAACAAGTTCGAAAGTGTATAAAATAGACTGGTAATTTAGGATGTGAAAAGGATCGGCTCATTTTTACAATTTTTATAATTTTAATTTCTTTTGGCATATTCCGATTAATTATGAAAATCTTTTACTTAATCTGTAATAATAAAATTAATAATCTTTTAGTACGCATTTTATAATAAAAATAAAATAATAAAGATAGAAACATATTGTTTTGATTTAGCAGCAGAGATAAGACATGCCAAAGCAGTGATATATTTTTGTTGTTACATCTTTGCAATAAGTTTAAAAGTTTCGATATACACCGTAATAATTTGATACATTTTAAATATTTTATTTCGTGATAACGGTAATATTGGTGAGAAACGGTTAACAGTCCGTAATACCTCTATTACTAATTTTGTAATTTCTTGAATAAAGTTACTGAATAAAGTCTGAAGCTAAGATTCGGAAGTTTGCGTAGTGAGCTGTAAAAAGATACTTTTACTCCACTTACTCACGTACCTTCAGATCGCACCTGTGTGTACTGTGTTAAGAGTTTATTTTATATATCTATTCGTTGCGAGTAGGCAAGTGACTGCTTGATCCTACTGGCGGATAGTGGGCGTTACGAAATATTGCGTACAAGAGTACGTTGAGTTAGTACGAAAAGGGGTGTGACGAGAGTTCGATTTAGTGGGACTGATTGACGTAACTTTACTCCTTGTTCTGGGCAGACCGCCACAATACAACCATGTATTAGAAATGTAAACTATTGAATATTGTTTAATAAAATTACAACAAAAGTATTTTTTGTTTTAGATAACTATAATATGTCACAGGTTATTATTTACAAATAAAATTATTATTACACAAACTATCGTATAATATAATAATATTTTTATTAACATCTTTTATTCTGATAAAATCATTAAATTAATCTTCACCTGATTTTTTGATAAGATGCATATATTTCTAGTTCATGATATCATATTATAAAATTACATCAGCAATCAAATCTGAAATAATTACTTACATCTATAATCTGATGTTGATCACTAATAATTATTACATCAGATTTGGCAGGTGATATTTACATAATGAAATATATGTATTTCAATGATAATAAAGAATTAATTAATTTATTTAACCTTTTATTAATTGTTTGAAAGTGAATTGTATTAATTATAAGATAAATGAGGTGTTTTTAAATTTGATAAGAACACTCAATGAATGTGAACCAAACAGAATTCAGAAATGTGAAATGTTGAAAATAATAATTCTAACAATCATATGATAGAAATATTAAAAATTAAATTATATTAGCAAGAGGAGGTAACAATAATATTATTATTGTTTCTCTGAAAATATATTACCAATTATTAAATAATTCTTTTTTGTTTTTCATAAAAATTTTTATTATAACTTTATATTAATAACTATTTTTATTCTTTTTGTTCTTTCTGAATAGTTAGTTGCTATACCACCACTCCCATTAAAGAAGTGAGCAAAGAGGGAACATGAACGGCCTCAAAAAAATGAAACCAGTGAGACGCAAGGTAAATTATAAGTGATAATATTATTTTTATTATTTTTCAAATTTAAAATACAGTAATTTTTATTAATTTTAAATATAATCATTTACAAAATACATAGGCGTCCACGTAGTTGGCAACAAAAAAGGCCAAAAAATAATAATAGCGACAATGGTAATATTAATATGATAGTACTATTATATTAATTTTTATTTAAATTTTATAAGGCAATGAAAGTGAAGGCGGGGACAATATAAGTTAATTATATTTTTAATTACATCTTCAGGTTTTATTATTAAATAAAATAAAAAAGGAAATAATATCTAATATTCCTTTAATTGATCTTTCATTTCTGTGGGATTTTGCTAATATGTTATTAATCTCACAAAAATCTAGGTTTCAATTTTTGATGAGAAACTTTTCCAAAATGAAGAAGCAAATGAAAAGAACAGTGAGAAGGAAGAAGTTCTTTTTAGAACAGGAAAACAAAATTCATTACAAGAACAAGAAGGGTAACAATAATAATTATTATTATATGGATGTACGGAAAGAAGTGGGAGTTGGAATCCTAATACTTAATTATCCAATACCAATAAATCATGAAAAATCCACTTGATTAGGTAAACTTTAAGTATAAAATATTGATTATTACGAATACTTTTATCAGCTATATTATTAAAATTATCATTATTTGATTAAATATTATGGAGAAATTTTATCTATTTTCCATTTAATTCATTTTTAT
This sequence comes from Diversispora epigaea, assembly GCA_003547095.1. Lineage (NCBI taxonomy): Eukaryota > Fungi > Glomeromycota > Glomeromycetes > Diversisporales > Diversisporaceae > Diversispora > Diversispora epigaea. The sequence goes on along the minus strand of PQFF01000054.1, from coordinate 38,204 downwards.
AAAGTAAAAATCTTATTTCTTATAAATTAGTTTTAGATGATTTTTTTTGTTATTTATTTTTTATCGCTATTAATTTTTTTTATAGTTTTGCTGCACAATTGGTTAATCTTTCAACAAATTAGGAAAAGAGTATTTATCGAAATCATTTATGATCTTAATGCTGTGTAGATTTGAGAATTGACCTTTTCCAAGACCTGGCTTAGAAGATATTTTAGGTATTATCATTTTAGAATATAAAGGGATAAATATTAGAACTTGTTTATTTTATAAAGAAAATATTTTTAATAAACTTAATTCCGATTTTTCATCGTCTTCAACTTTTTTTCTTGGACCCATATTTTTCTGTTTAATTAACTTTTTTCTAATTCTTTAATACAGGAAATTAATGAATCTTCTGAGATGTACAAAAGTTGAAATCGGCAAAAAGGATGCGAAAATTATAAAGTAGTCTATTAACTAATTCTTGAAAATTTTTATATCGAAACTTTTGTGTACTTATAATATTATCGTCAATTCTATTTAATTATAACACTGTAATTTATGATTACCATTTATCATTTGCTGTTGTTGTTATTAGACATTCGTGGATGCATTGGCGAGCATCACAAAAGTATTCTCACCATGAAGAAAATTTACTTCCACGTAGTCATTGTTTTAATCTTCATAATTACTGATACCATCTCCACCATTGTTATTATCAATATTTTCACTATTAAGTATCGAAAATAAAATTTAAAAATTCGTCCACATCTTCATTATAATTATTATGCAGTTGTTATAAATTATAATAGACCTTGTTGGCATTTGTATAAGAAACAATTCCCCAAATCTTGTGATGAATAGGAGAATTTACGTCTAATCACAATTTTTATTAAAAAAAAAGGCAACTGATTCTATATTAATTCTCGAAAAAGATATGAAATGAAAAATATGAATGAAAAATAAATTCTTAATAATAATAAAAAAATTTTCACAAGTTAAAATACTACTTAAAAATTATATCAAGCACAAGAATCTTCATTTACTCAAGATTACATCCATCCATTAGAGCTACATATAAATTATCGGTGTTGTTGCTGTTGTTGAGGCTATGGATATGGTTGTTGATTTTGTTGTTGTTGCTGTTTTCGATATTGGGCTCTAGTTATTACAGGCATCTTTTTCAAAAAAATATTTTTTGTGAACAATTTTGGAAATCGACCCCCTTTTTATTTTTCCACAATAATAGTCACGATTATAATTACAATAATAATCACGATTATCATCATAATCATAATTATAACTATAATCATAAAATTCAATATCGTATAGAAAAATAATAATGATTACAAATTGATATGATAGATAAAGTAAATATTATATATTAAAAAAAAAATTTTTTTTCTAATTTGATTTGATATTTCTTTATATCAAATTAAACTCCGTCACATAAATAACTTGAAATGGGCATTACATAATATAAATAGTTGTGCTTGTTCTTTTTTTACAATAATCATTTTATTTCCTCCCATAATTAAGTTTTGTTTATTATCTGAAGTGACCAATAGTTTTGGTTATTCTTTGAAAAAAAAGTTTTTGGTCAGTTATAAAAAAAACTTTACCAATATATCCTTTTCAATTTTTTCAACCCTCCTCCTTATTTTTTTTTCAAAAACTTTTTTTTTAATAAACTGAATTATGCTTCTTGCTTAAAAACTTACCTTTTTGCAAATATTTCAAGCGAAAGTATTTTTTGTAAGTATATCTGGTTGTTCGGATTTTTTGTTTGTTGCTTGAGTCGTATTTTGTCAGAAATTTTATTTTGCAAGTGCAATACTTTATTGCTTGCCAACGAAGCTTGTGCAGGTGCAAGTATTTTATTGCATAAGTGAACTACTAATGAAAGCTTCTTTTATTTCATTTTTTGTATAAGCGAACTACCAATTGCTTGTTTCTTTGAGTGATCTTTATTTGTGTGCAATTATTTGTTTATTTAGATTGTCAGCAAAGCTTGCACAGATATTCTATTGTGTAAACAAGCTACCAACTGCTTGTTACTTTTTTTTTTTATTTTCAGCAAACATAGTGTAAGTATTTTATTACTTCTTATTTTTTTATTATTATCTCTTTTTGCAGCTTGTAAGATAATTAACGTTGCTTTTTTTTCAAAAAATAAATTTCTCCAGTATTTATCATATTTGTTTTGTAATATTTTTTTATCTAATAGTTTTTGAAAACATTAATAATAATCTGTTCCCGGATCCATCTTTCTATCCCAGATCGAGTTGAGAGAATCGATTAATTAAAGAAGTTGATGGAATCAATGTACNTTTTTTTTAATAAACTGAATTATGCTTCTTGCTTAAAAACTTACCTTTTTGCAAATATTTCAAGCGAAAGTATTTTTTGTAAGTATATCTGGTTGTTCGGATTTTTTGTTTGTTGCTTGAGTCGTATTTTGTCAGAAATTTTATTTTGCAAGTGCAATACTTTATTGCTTGCCAACGAAGCTTGTGCAGGTGCAAGTATTTTATTGCATAAGTGAACTACTAATGAAAGCTTCTTTTATTTCATTTTTTGTATAAGCGAACTACCAATTGCTTGTTTCTTTGAGTGATCTTTATTTGTGTGCAATTATTTGTTTATTTAGATTGTCAGCAAAGCTTGCACAGATATTCTATTGTGTAAACAAGCTACCAACTGCTTGTTACTTTTTTTTTTTATTTTCAGCAAACATAGTGTAAGTATTTTATTACTTCTTATTTTTTTATTATTATCTCTTTTTGCAGCTTGTAAGATAATTAACGTTGCTTTTTTTTCAAAAAATAAATTTCTCCAGTATTTATCATATTTGTTTTGTAATATTTTTTTATCTAATAGTTTTTGAAAACATTAATAATAATCTGTTCCCGGATCCATCTTTCTATCCCAGATCGAGTTGAGAGAATCGATTAATTAAAGAAGTTGATGGAATCAATGTACATGTGCATGCGATTTATAAATAAAGGTTACTTATCATATAATTGTATAAAATTTTTATTTATTTTATAGTTAGATTTCTTTAGATTAGATTTTATTAGATTGGATTTTATAAGTATAGAAGTCTTTAGTTTAGATTTAGGTGAGAAAATATTTATTTTTCCCTTTAATTTTTTCGTCCGTTATGCATCAATGAAATATTAACACTCACTAATCATTCGTTCATTTCATAGATGGTTTTTCTTTAGTTTAGATTTTTTAAGGTATAAAAAGTTTTTATTACTTCTTTGTTTGTTTCTATACCATCGCAGAATACTAATTATTATTTCTTTTTGTAGATAGTTTTTTAGTAGTTAGATTTCTTGGATTTGGATTTTTTTTATTTTTAGGTAAGAATTTTTTATGTTGTTTAATTTTCTTTTTGCACTTGACATTGATTCGATCAATTTAAGAAAAATCGTGCGTTTCAATTTTTTCTCAACGATAATACATTAATAGAAATATATTTTATTAAATTTTGTATATTAAATAATACATGAATATTAAATAATACATGAATAATATATTTAATTAAAGCGTCATTTCACTTTGTTTTTTTTTTAACTTTATTTATATTAATTCCTGTTGTAGCTTTTTATGCTTTTAGAATGATGTGATATTTTAAGTTTTTGAGTCTTATTTTTTTATTTTAAAAAATTTATAATTCATATAGTGTGTGTGTGTGTATGTGTCAGAAAAAAAACTATTTAAAAGAATAAAAAACAAAAAACAAAAAATATTAAAATCATTTTATTCAAGATACAAATTAATCACCTCCAACAACAATCTCAACAATCTCAAAAACAACAACGCAATCGCAACCAGAATAACTACAATATTTACAACATCCGCGACAACATTATCCACAATATCTACAACTATATTATCCAAAACATCCATAACTATACTATCTACAACATCCACAACAGCATCAATTATAACAAAAAAATGTTATAAATTACTTGTCAACTGTTGGGATAAACCTCAATGTCCCGTTGACGATGCTTTCTGCTGTAACTTCAGAGATCCGAGGCTAATAATTATTATAATTCTTTCAACAAAATAATTAGATAACTAAATACCAATTTTGAATATTCCATATTTTATTTGTTAGATTCATAAATTTTTAAATTTTATATAAAAAAAAAATGAAATGACAGATATCTGAAGAATCTGAAGTTCATCAAGAGAGATTAATTATTAAGAGATCTGAGGATCAAGAAAGAATAAATGTTTTGAAGAAAAGGGTGGTGGATAATGCTAACGAAATTCTTCCGGTAAATATATTATGATTGTTTTATTGTTATTTTATGTTAACTAAAAGATAAGAAATTTATGAATTTACTTTATTTTAAAGTCTTTATTCAATACAAGGCAAATAAAGTGACCTTTGCCAATTTCAGAAGTTTACTTTGAGCAAAGGATATCAGAAGAATCCAAGGTTCTTCGGAAGAAGAATTATCATTAAGAGATCTAAAGATGTCCAAGAAAGAATAAATAAGGAGAGAAGAAAGTCGGTGAAAAAGACTAATGAAATTTTTCAGGTAAATATATGTGCAATGTAATTATAATTGCTTATCATTGTTTTATGTAAATAAAAAATAATAAATTTATAAATTTACTTTATTTTAAAGCCTTTATTTAATAATAAAAGGCAAAATAAGGCCTTTTCTGTGCCACCTCCAATTTCAGAAGTTCTCATTAAGTTGTGGAGGAGAATGAGAAAATAAAGTCAAAGGAAAAGTCATGAAATTCTTCGAATAAGTATAAATATAATTTATTTAATCATTAT
>PQFF01000054.1:0-21598 GCA_003547095.1 Diversispora epigaea | reverse complement strand
ATTTTTTTTAATTTTTTTTAATTTTTTTTACAATTCAAAGAATACAATTCAACACATACAATTTGATTCAATTCAACAAACAAAATATATTACCAAATATCAAATTAGCTGACAAAGTAAAATAATGAAAAAAATGGCATTTAATTTCTTGATAAATTATCTCAAGATTTTTCATAACTTCTTAATGACAAAAAAGAATATAATGTTATCTTCGAAATTGGTAAAGAGGAAAATAAGAAATCTTTTACTGCACATCCAGTTGACTTACGTTATCATTATACGTTTATTAAATTAAATATATAATAAATTTAAAAATATAAAAAAATTTTATATTTATTATTAAATTAATGAAAAATACTGTGACAAAGATAATTTTTTTTTTGTTGCAGTACTTTTGTGAGCCACTGTCCAAAGCATTTTTGAGAATTGGGTCTTATTGAATAAAATTAAAACTTTAAATGTTTTTTTATATTAAACATTGTAACTGAGAAACTAATTTGTTCTTATATTGCAAATTGATAAAATTTTACATGATTAAAACATATATATTGGCATGAGGCACAATCAATGTTGTTGTGATTCATTAAGAGATTTAAAGGTTATTTGACAAAAGATTGACGAATTTTGCTAAATGCTGTTAGTATTGCTTTTCTCCCATTAGGTTCTGAGAGATCTAAACCTGTATCCATACCATTTTCTCCTGGCCATCTTTGAATCACAACTGAATGAGTTTTTGGAAAACCTTCAATAAGCTCATCCCAATATTTTTTGGAAATTGTTGTTTTGTAAAATGTAACGAATGTAGAAATAACACGAACAGCATATATTGTTTGATCTGTCCATTTATTCAGATTAATGAGACGTTTATTCTCATCTCCACAAGCGAGAATCTCTATAGCCATTTGTAATTCACCATAATCAGAACCTGGCTTAACATTTTTCAAATGTTTNTCCTGTTAATAAAAAAATTGTTTGAGTCAACCAAAATAAAAATTTATAATCAATAACAATATACAAACCTCCACACCGACAATAATAAAGTTTTCATTCTTAACTACGAATTCGGGGACTGATGATATGCAAGATTCTTCCCCAATGTATAGTTTGCATGGTGGGTGGTTTCTGGATTTGAAGACGAACTTACTATTGAAGTAACACCACATAAAAGACTTCCCGTGATTACTTACCTGATCTTAAAGGGATAGCTATTCAACTTAGCGATACGAAGCAGATCATCCACAAGTGTGTCTGTAAAAGTTTCGCATGTACCCACTATCTGAAGACCATTGAATACGACATCGTGCAATTTATAAAGAAACGTTTGGATATCGGGATCTGTGATACAATTATGGTCGTAAACATTGAAATCTGCATCTTGAAGTATTTTACGATCAATACCGGTGCAAACATACTCTTCCTGAATATTAACATCTAAACAATATTTAAAATGAGTATTAGGTTCACTAAGAGGATTAATACAGCCCGAGTTCGTACCTTTAAACTCAGGTATTACTTCTTTTTCATCATTAGCTGGCACGAAGCTCACTTTCAGTGGTACTAGATATTCTCTTTTTTTGAACAAAGATGCCGAGCTGGGGAGTTGGATTGGTTGGATTGCGCCTGACTTATCACTAGAAATAGGATCAGATGCAATCCTTCTTTTTTGCGAAGTTAGGGAAAAAACTCTTTGCCGGAGGGTATGTAATGCGGGGCGAGAAAACCTTGCAATAAGACAGAGCAAAGAAGACATTTTATAAAGTAAAAAATTCTGCGTGATGATCAGAAATTACACAAAATTTTTTTGCATTGCAGATCAACATAACAAACAAAATTATATATATTCCTTTTTCAACAGATTTCTTTATTGATTCAAAATGCATCTATGGTTATTACGTAAAGGAGAATTTATTGTATTTTTTACACCGCCAATCATTTTTACTTATTATAGTTATGTGATTAATTAAAAATTGCCAAAAAAAGTTCACTTGGGAAAAATATTATAGTGTATGTATTAATATAAAATTTACAACAAAGTATCATACAATATCAATTCGAATGAAATGAAAAAAAAGAATTTAATAAATTAATTAATAAATAAAGAAAGAAATAATAAAATATTAAAATGAATAAATTACTTCCTCGATCACCATCATTAAGTGAAAAGAGGTGCAAAATGAAACCAAGCAAGTGAAGGTGGAATTACTTATTCGAACGCGTCAATGGCTGAAAGATAACTGGATGCTAAATCAGTCATCAAATGCTACACACTCTTTTCTATTTTCTTAGCGTATTGAAATATAATATGTGCAGCTACGTAAATAAATAAATAAATAAACAATTATAATAATAAACAAATAAATAAGAATGAATAATTAAATAAGAATGAATAATTAAATAAGAATGAATAATTAAATATAATAAATAATAATGAATAAATAAAATATAAACAACAAATAATAATTAAATAATAATGAATAATTAAATAATTAAATAAAATATACCATCTCTAAATTCTTTACGAGAAATATAATACGAATAGCTAACTAATCATCGAATGATTAGTGGTTCAGGGAATATATTTTCGAGCATGAAATTCAAGCATCCTTTCGAAGATCCGAAAATGAATATTTATACTTTGTTTTCTTTCACATAATCTTTTATGAACGGACGAAGATTTGAATATTAAAAATAATTCTCATTATTAGTATTATTATCATTATTATCATTATCATCATCATTATTATTATTATTATTTACTAATTCTCGTTAACAATATATACTTACGGTGGTTGTCTGCCATCATTACTTTATATGCTTCATCACATCAAATCATTGAACAGAGGTTTGATACCAGATCACAACCTTCCGGACTTTAATTTAAAATTAATTAATTTTAATATATAGTATAAAGGTTAATAGAATGTACAGTATAAATGCTAATGACAGTATTATACGATATTATATTAAAAAAAAAATATTAAAAATGAAAATTACATGTTCACCCTTAAATTATTCCAAAGCAAGTGTACAAAATTTAATTACATAAAAATGTTTGGGTTATTGGTGTAAGGTGGAAGTATCATTTCATTTGCTATATTTAATTAGAAATTAAAATATAATAAATTTAAATAAATTAAAAAATCAAAATAAAATAATAAATAATAATAAATAAATAAATAAATAAATATTAAAAATAAATAAAAATAAATAAAAATAAAATAAATTATAATAAAAATACTCACTAAAAACTGCTTCAGCTCAAATAAATTTTTCAGCTGCTTTATCATATTTACGTTTTTTCAATAATTGTTCACCATGAACATATTGTTGACGGTGTTCAATAAATCCCGAAACAAATAATAATCTACCAGATTTAGTTGATTAAATGTGAATTGCTATTAGTAAGAATTTAATAATTCTTCAACTCCATTTATAATATTTATAATGATCATAGGTAAATAAGAGATTGAAAATTTAATAATAAAAGGTATTGTTTATGAATAAAATAAACTTATCTTAAATCTGGTATTTCGGGAATATTTTTATAATTAGTAATTCTCCCATACTTAAATCTGAAAACTTTTCAACCATTTCATCTTCTTCTTCCGCCGTTATTGATCTATATTGTTGTTGTCACCGTCAATTCGATTGTTTTTTGTTTAAGGTTAATTGTTGATTCGGAATATGCAGATTGTTCAAATACTCATTTAAGAATTATATGTATGCAAGGTGTTGACATACTCATTGATACCCTTTGATCTCTCCATAATTTTCATAATTTTGTTTCGTACAAACCATAAAAATAAGTAAAAGATATAAATTACGAGATATTGTATAATGTGATTGAATAATATCAGCAGTTGATGATGAAATTAAAGCATCCATAAATACTGTGGTTTTAATTCTTTCCCTGGTAGTTGTAATATTTCCAATATTTCCTATATTATTATTATTACTACTACTACTACTACTTATATTGTTATTGTTGTTGTTGTTGTTATCTCCATCTCTTTCAAATAAAACGTCATTCAATGCGGATAAAACCATATGTATAGCTAATTCTAATTTATCACATGAATCAAATAATTTCCATATTCTCGCTTTTAGATTTGGATGTAATCTTGGATTTAATATAATTCACAATAATTCATAGCACCTTGTCTTATTGAATTAGAATAAAAGTAAAAAAAAAACAGATCTTTTCTTTACATGTCTAGATACTTTACTTTTGTACATGACTTCAAATGAATAAGAATGAATGTAATTTATATAAAAAAGACAATCGTACCTAAAATACTACGTATATAATATAAAAGAGCCCAAGGGTATAAATAAAATAGTATTTGTAAACGAATTTTATCAGATACGAGAAATTTCATCTGAGTAGATCAATGAAAAATTTCTCACCACATATGTACATATCACGAGCAGATACGTGATCGCGATTTATACCAAGAATCCGTCATATGACAATAAACACGATTTATGTAAATCAATTCCGGGCCTTTACAGTCTTCTACATGGAGCGTTTGTTGAAGAATAAGTGCTTGATTTACGATCAATCCAAGAGGAAATTTCGGCTACATGCTCATATGTAATAATGGTAGAAAGTGGTTTTGTTTGTTCTGTAAGAATAGGCAATTCTTTAACCAAAATTGTTCTTGGTTGTAAAATTATTGATTTCACTGGTTGGTCTGCTTGAGTTTCAATTAATTTTAAGAGAAAGTATAAACGAATTTGCACCTAAAACGTTTTGGGATATCTGCAATGGTCATGCTAGTACTGTAGTGATCATGGAAGTTAAAGGAACAAACGAAATCCTTGGAGGTTATAATCCTTTGATTTGGGATGCTAATATTGCTGGTTATAATAATAGGTTGGAAAAAACTGATGATAGCTTTATTTTCTCATTGAAAAATGGCAATATACAAAATTCAATTCTTAGCAGAGTAAAATTTAGTGATAAAGCAATTTTAAATATTTGCAAAAATTATCAACATAATAATGATCCACGTTTTGGTTATGATCTTTATATGCATAGTCCTAGCTCTAATTTTACTTTGGATAATAACAGTGTGTATAATAATAACGGTCATTATGAAAAACCTATAAGAACCACAACAGATAATTTCCCAATTGTTGATTATGAAGTATTTAAGATTATTAGAAATTTCGATCCCAGATAATAATTAATGAAATTTAAAAATATAAAAATATATTTGTAGAATATAATTAAGTAAATTTAAAGTATTTCTTATCTTGTTTTATTAATATTTAGAGCCATTTGTGCGTTTTTCAGATATCTTCCATTTTTTGAAATTAAAAGTTATCCTTGAATCATATACTATTATTAACCTAATTGATCTGGAATTTTAATAAATTATAAGATATTTATGTATATATCAGATTGTAAGCAATTAAAGAATATATTTTAATAATTACGATAAATATAACTAAATTTTCAATATCAAGTGGCTACTTGGATAGTAATCCTAATATACAATAAAGAACTATTGATTTCAGTTTAATAACCTATTTCTGAGGAAGAGAAGCTTGAACAAACAATTAATTATTTAATTAATCATATCAGATATATTATTCTTATTTTTCATAATCGTCTTGTTATTATTGCTTATGTTTTAACTCGAAAAAAAGTTATTCTCAATTTTTTCTCATGACTTTTTTCTCCCCTTTTCGTTGCACTTTCAAAATTTCAAGACTGTTTCTACTATTTTTGCCTAGTTACAACTTATTTAAAACTATTTCATTATTAAAATAGAATTTTATTACACGCTTTTATCAAATTTCACTCTTTGACACACACGATTGACACACTTTTGAGCTTTTTGAAAATGCTCTTTTATGATTTATACACGTAATTTTGTATAATTTTGTTTCTTTATAAAAAGTATGGGAAAATCTTTTTCAAAGGTTTCTCCACAAGCCCAACAACCAGCACCAGCAACAGCAGAGTATAACTAGAATCGCCTCAAACCAAAAGAAGTCAAGTCAAAATCGACTGTGCAAAATATTTTGAAAAAGAAGATCAAGTAGTACAATATTGTGCCCCCATTGGCTACAAAACCATGTGCGAATCGCACAGTGCGATGATAAGCGATTAATGATTTAGACTATCAACAGGGTATGATCAAAGGATGCATTAGATGATTTAAATAAAGCAACAACAATTGTTTCAGCTTCTTTGAATTGATGAGCCTTTTGTTATTATATGTCAAAATCTCCTGAACAAACTCTTTTAGATCTTAATAAGGTCGTCGTTTTGGGGTGCTACCCATATTGATAGAACCGGCACTAATAGAAAAATAAAAATCCTGAGAAAGTACATAAAGATATAGTCATTGCAATCAAATTTTGGTAATGTTAATAATTCATTGACTCATAGAACTCGAGGTGAACTTAATTTCGATTTAATTATTTTGTTACATTCCTCTTGATCCAGAAATTTAAAATTTAAAATTATCAATTTTTATTTATTTTTAACCTAACAAAATCAATTTCCCTTCCTTAGAAATCGAAAAGGAGATACAAATTGTAAATTGGAAACGTATAAATCAGCTTTAAGGGATCATAATCAATTATTAGAATTATGCGATGGAAATATATCTTCAAAAACGAGCATAAATTATGATACACTTATAGATATATCAATAAATATTTAAATATAAGGATATTTTAAATGATATCAAAAAAACATATTACAAAAAGTTACATCAGAACTATATTCTGAATCAGCACTACCATTATCAAATTTCAGTGATGCAGAAGAGAAAAATGTTAATAATAATTTTAGTTTTGATGATAAAGAAGTGGAATTTATTTCAACTAACATAAACTATTTCTAAACTATCTAAACTATTATTTCTCCGCTAATTAGATTATCACGCTTCAGATCAGATGCCGATTTAAAAAGAACAAATCAACAAAAATATTTAAGACTGTTCTAAAAAAAGAACGAGATTTTTTGTATATAGAATAATAATAAAACTAAAATATAAACTTGAAAATTATAATCCAATCGATTAATATTTTTCATAATATCATTTTTTTAAATCCTGATCATGCAATATTTTTTTTATTAGCTTATTTTCATTTTAAATGGCCAATAATATCAATAAAAGATACCATCTTAAAATTAAATATTATAAACATTCAAAGCGACCCAACCAGACCTCTTGTTGTATATATATGCAGATCTATATTATGTTTAAATTCAAGTCAATATATCTCGACGATTAAATAAATAATTAATTAATTAAAAACAATTAATAATAGGGAAAACAGTTTGACGTTACAAAAAAAGAAACAGAGGGAATTTTAGATTAAAATCATTTTTTATTTCTTTAAAAAAAGCAATCATCAAATAAAATTATTTTTTAAAAATAAAATCGTGTCGTTTAAATTAAAGAATGAATCAATGAATTAATTAAATACAAATTTAAATTTAAGAATCAATGTTTACTACACAAACACTAAATGACTCTGCAATTAGAATTGTGAATAGATTTTTTCTTCTATTCAGAATTACTTATTTTATAGTCACCATCTGCATTGCATTATCTTTTTCTTATCATTGAATAGTTCTCGATTCATGCTCACGAAATTCGAGTTCGAATTGTACGTACTGTACGTATGTGTGTATATATAAGTTAAATATTTGAATTGATGACGAAAAGATTTATATTCAATATAAATATTATTATTAAAAATTAAATTAAAAAAAATTTTGAATTTCATTCATTAATTTATTCCATCCGTTTTTTTTTATTCATTTGTTCATTAATTGCCTCATTAACTCTCTCCCATAAAATAAAAATAATTGTGATGATGCAATTGTTAATTATTAAATTTCTCACGGATTTTACATATTTTTCAAATTTTTTAAAAAAATATATTACTCTTACATACATATTTTACGTACAACTTCAAATATCATATTATTATTTTCACTGCCGGTCACAATGAATAGGATAGTATCAATCATTAATATTTAAAAATTTCTTTGAACTTCTGCTTTAATATTTTTTTTTACTCCTGAATTTTTTAAATATTTCTAGAAAAAGAAAAAGAGAATGAATAAATACTTGTAAAGAATGCAAGGATACAATGTACATAAATACAATACATATTATTTAGGAAATTAAAATGATATTTGAGAAGAATGGTTATAAATAATGATTATAAATGGAATTAAATTAAATTCTCTATAAAGAACCAATTTTAATATTTATAGGTTTTTTGAATGAAAAAGAAAATAATCTTATTTTAGATAAATTTAATCAAATCTGTACGATTAAAACATTTGTATGTATGCTGGTTGACCTATTTGACAATAAAAACACAATAAATTATAATGGGTGTATGTTGTGAACACGAATCGTGTAATCTTGTAATTCCATTCTAAGTAATTTTAAATGAATTAAGTTTTGAAATTATAAATTAAAAGATCAACAAAATTTAAATAATTTAATTTTCACACCCTTGTATTTATATAATACGGCTTACTTGATTATTATTCTCGCTAACATCATGGTAAAGGTAAAAAAAATTGGTTAGATTTACTTAATTCTTGATAATTTACTTGACGTGACTTTAAATATGATATCTATCCTTTTTTTTTTTNGTCACAATGAATAGGATAGTATCAATCATTAATATTTAAAAATTTCTTTGAACTTCTGCTTTAATATTTTTTTTTACTCCTGAATTTTTTAAATATTTCTAGAAAAAGAAAAAGAGAATGAATAAATACTTGTAAAGAATGCAAGGATACAATGTACATAAATACAATACATATTATTTAGGAAATTAAAATGATATTTGAGAAGAATGGTTATAAATAATGATTATAAATGGAATTAAATTAAATTCTCTATAAAGAACCAATTTTAATATTTATAGGTTTTTTGAATGAAAAAGAAAATAATCTTATTTTAGATAAATTTAATCAAATCTGTACGATTAAAACATTTGTATGTATGCTGGTTGACCTATTTGACAATAAAAACACAATAAATTATAATGGGTGTATGTTGTGAACACGAATCGTGTAATCTTGTAATTCCATTCTAAGTAATTTTAAATGAATTAAGTTTTGAAATTATAAATTAAAAGATCAACAAAATTTAAATAATTTAATTTTCACACCCTTGTATTTATATAATACGGCTTACTTGATTATTATTCTCGCTAACATCATGGTAAAGGTAAAAAAAATTGGTTAGATTTACTTAATTCTTGATAATTTACTTGACGTGACTTTAAATATGATATCTATCCTTTTTTTTTTTTGAATAAAATTCTAATTATATATTCAAACATTTTAAAAGTGGTTTTTTTTTAGAACCGCGGTGTGACTCAACTCCATGGCATTTATTTTGATGATATAATATGAGAATAGAAAAATTCAGGCATTATTAGAACAATGGATGTTATTGATTTATCGCTTTATAGTGAAATTATAGTCATGTTCCGTATGATTCGAGCACTGGCGCATAAGTTAATTGAGGAAATTATTTTGAATTGAGCTGGGTGAAAACATCTAACAATCAAATGTCTAAAAAAGAACAACAACTTCTCGTGTATTTGTTAGAAATAGGTTGATATTATATATATATATTTTGTCATGTAAGTTATTATAATTATTTATTTATATTGCGTAGTACTATCGTATCTTATTTGTGAGAAGTTTCATTATTTAAATAATTTATTATAAATGAAAATGTTTGACCTAAAAAAGAACACAAGGATTTACTGTATTAAGAATATAAAAAGAGGCCATTTTTCTCCCCCAATCTATTTTCCACGGCGAAAAACATCTTCTTAAAACAAAAAATTCGCTTTTTTTGACTTTTTTTTACGAAGTATAAAGAATATTAAGCATATTTTTTTCTCCTATAACCACTATAATAATAATAAAAATGAACGCAAAATTTATTTTTATTTTAAGCATCGTTATTCTCTCTATAATCTTATCAGCAGATGGACATGAAAATGTCACTTGTCCCTGCACTGTTGCTAAATCAACATTTAACTCCAGCGGCGTAATTGGTGAAGTAGTCTTTGCACAAAACACCCGTGGCTCAACAATTGTGACTGGTCTCTTCAGTGACGGCCTAGTCGACCCTGAAAAGAATTGTTACAATTTCCTTATTGTCGATGATTGCGGCAAAGTTCTCTATAATTTAACATCAGCTTTAGATGTCAAATATCGAAAAGACGGAACATTACCATTCTCAACAACAAGACTTGATGACCTCAACCTCAATTGTAATTCCGATGGTGTACTTCTCGCTGTCACTTACAAGAAACGTTATCATAAACGACAAGGAGCAGGAATGCCATATCTTGAAATTAGAAATAGTGGTGATGTCTCTGCTCAGGCTCCTATTGGCGAAATGGAGGAATGAAAAAAGAAAAATTCTTACATTACAATATTAGTATTAATCTTTTCCAAATAAGATGAGCCCTTGAAATTATTTCCATGAAAAGCAATTTAATAAACATTCATTTCAATTCGATTACAATAATCAATGAAAAAATAAATAAAACGAAGCTAACTGTTTTATAATGTTTTAAATGTCTCATGTTTTAATGCGAATTTGTTAACAAAATTGGTTTTACAGATATAATATAGTAGCTTCTATTTTAGTGACAGGTCGCGGGTTTATACTTTTTAAAGTTTCACCCCGAGTCTCTGTGTAAATGTGTAAATTTAGTATATAGCTGTATATTTGCAATAAACCGTAATATTTCGATTCTTTATTTTTTATTTTTCATATAGGAGAGTTCTTAGGAGCAGTTACAACTCTAGTATCACTATCTATCAAAATCGAAGGAGATGGTTAGTATATTGAATATATAAATTAACATATTATATAGTTTAAAGTATTCTTAACAAATTAGAAAAATGTGACGTGTATATGATATTAAACCACAACCATGTTCCAAAAAATGCATTGGAAGATTAAAATAATGAATGGTCATTTGAAAATTATTTCGAAAATAGCGATAATATAAATTATATATAACATAAAATATAGCCGGTACTTGTATCTGATCAAATTATAATCATTATGATAAAGATAACAATATCAGGTGGCTACTTAGATAGCAATCAATGAATGCTTGCATCACAAAAATTACATTGAACGTCGTCTTAAATGTAAAGAAAACGCTGTTTACGTTGTCATTCGCTTAATATCCATCCTTCTTAAAAATAAATACCTGTAAAATGTTAAGAAATTTGTACATTATATATTAAATATATATATTTTAATGTATATATTGTCTATTACATATGGAACTATAGAACAGCCAATGAAGAAAGGAAAGTACTAAAAAAATTTGTTATAAACATAAAACACAGGATCACAGATCCGTAATAAATAAAAAATTACTCAAAAAGGAATAATAAAATTAAAATCTACAGAAATTTTTATAATAATGCAGTATTACGTTACACATTCATTCAAACTAACTCATTCAATCTCATTTGCTGTCGCACTTGGAAATTTTCAATGGAGAATTAACAGAGAAAAAAGTGGTGGATGGAGATCCAAATTATATAAAGAATGTTATACTACATCAGGCACCACATTATTTATTACTTCTTATCGTACCTACAATGTTATCTAGGCATTTATTATTAAATTGAAATTAAAATTAAATAAATAAAATTAACAAATAAATAATTTTTTTTTGATCCGATGGTGCGTAAAAAATGTAAAAATCGATTTAAATTATATTTCTTTTGAAAATTTTATTTTTTATTGAATGTTTTCTTTCGATACTTTTTTTCATAACGTTTATTTCATTTAGTATTAATCATAATCAATATAGTAATTTAAATCTAAAATTTCAGGGGTAAACTACAAATTCCAACACGTGTCCAAACTTCCAACTTGAAAAAAATACAAGTAATAAATCAAGTCGAATCCCATTCCTTCTTGCCATACATAATTATTGACATTCTAATAAAATAGGAAGTTTTGAATAAATTAGGAAACAGGAACTGTTGTTAGTCCGGAGCACAAAAATCCAAAATATTAAAGATTAGATGAAACATCTGATTTTGGAAATTATTGACTGTTTAGGTGATGGCCCATCTGATTTGGGAGATGTCACAGGATTGGGCCATCTGATTTAGAAGGTGGTAGACAAATTGGGAGATGTCATGGGTTAGTGCTACTTGTGTCACATATTTTCGAGGTTAGTCTTTTTTGAAAAAGGATTAGTCCTGTTCAAAGAGGATTAGTGTCTTTCTGTAAGGGTTTAGTTTGTTAGAAATCATTTCCTTTGTGCCTGATATAAACGCGAATATGCATCCTGTAATCTTATATATATATATACTAGTTCGACAGGTGGCACGAAGTGCCACCCATCTTATTTGGGTTTGGGATATTTTAATTTTGGTAACGGCACATCGGTTGCACAAATCATTCTCAGTACTTCGTTAAATGTATTTTTTGAAGTGTAAATATTGAGTGTTTAAAAGTAAGATCATGTAGTTGGCAGTGGTTGAGTCTCTTTTTTCGTTGACCATGTTTAGAATTAAGCTTTAGCATAAGAAAATTTTCTTGAATCAAGGGATTTACAAAGAAGTCAGTTTGATAGAAATTTGTGTAACGGAATGAAATACGAAGAAAATTTTTGGTTTTGGTTAGTTCGTTAAAAAGAAGGAGAATGGGTAGTCATGATTAATACTTGCTTTGATTACGCCGTATTTTAAGAGTAAAATAATCAAAGGGGTAATTGTTGATTTGTTACATTGTCACAGGAGTGCAGAGTATTTCGAACAATTTCTCAAATCAGTCTCACAGTTTGCATCACACAAACAAATAATAATACGCTCTATCTGCCAGTAGGTCAAGCAATCAGTCGATCTAAACTTGCCTATCTCGAAACAGATAATAAATATATAATAAATAATAATAATAATCAAATAATAATCAAATTAATCATGAAGGCACAGTGAGTAAGGTGGAGTAAAAGTAGTAACGCAGTATCAAACAATATTTAATAATATTTCGCAATATCACGACACAAAGTATAAGTTTATTAAAATATAATATATAAAGTTTTTAAAAGCAAAGTATCATTTAACAACAGAAATATTACAGCGTGACGTATCTTTCCTGTTCCTGAATGAAGTTTACTTTTCTATATAATATTTATTAAAGAGTTTCGAATTATTCTGAATTATTTCTAATTAATTAATTAACTGTTCTGTTATCAACTAACTTGTAATTGACTGTTCTCACTACTGAAACTTACTTCCGACAACAGTCGTATTTATACTTTCTCTTTTGTTTACACTTCATCCTTGTACCTCATACTTCATCCTTTGTGCGTCATCCTTCATCCTCGCACGATATCCTTCATCCTCGTACGATATCCTTCATCCTTGTACAGCATTTCTCATCCTTCATCCTCGTACAAGGATGACAATCACCTGAAAGTTTATCTAGTGTCACAAAATGTTATCCCCCGTGACATTTCACCTGATTACCATTTTACTTCGCCACAACATCATAATGGTTATATTGTTTATGTAAGTTTAGATCAATGCTAAACTTGTTTATATAAAGGAATATGTTGGGTTTTACGTTATGTATTGTTCTATTTTATATTTTTTTTGAAGCGATTATGCTGTGCTATGCTGACACCATCATTAGGATCAAAGTTGTTCGTAAGACCAAGAGGAAAGATATAGGTTTGGTGGTAGTGTGGGCTATTGGCACGTATCCCGTGGATCATGAGGATAGTGAAATTGAAATGGTTTTGTTTGTTCCTATTAATCCTAAAGAAAGAGATTCTGAAACCCAGGCCATTTTTGAGAAGGATAGATTTTATTCTATTGGTGAAAAAATTGTGCCTAGTCATTATGGGGGTGTTAAAAGACCGAAGGTAATAGTTGTTAATTAATTCAAATTCATGAAGTATACTTATTCTTTTGTTTTATAGATGACGGTTTCCGTTTCTACTGGCTTGACAATCCTCAACAGAGCTCCTAATTCTAATAAGTGTTCTCTGAAGGTTTCATTGGTTGGAATTCCTCAGGAATTGCCTCGAGTAATAGAGAATGATGAGAATGCAGTTTTAAATGTTTTAATAAAAGATTACGTTGGCCAGGATATTGATTTTGATATCAAAGTTGCATTTCAGCACTTAAATTCTCAGTTTTCGCATTTAAAGAGTACAGTTCATTCGCAAGATTCATTTATTTTTGTTGTAGGGCAATTGGAAATTATCGATAACGATTTTTACATTTATTCGAAAGATATCAATTGTATCGATGTCCAATTTTTATCGAGAAGAAATCCTGATAACAGTTCAATCAATTTTCCAGAGACCATTAATATAGCTCGGTCCAAGCTTATTGCTACTCATCGTAATATAATCGAAAGTAGGAAAGAATCTTCCGAGGTTGGGAGATCTTCATCTACGGTTTTGGACAATATTATTGGTGATAACGACACCACTTCTTTGAAACGTGTAAAAATCGAACCAGTTAATAAGTCTCCAAGTGCTTCCGGTAATGTTGGAAATAGTGACAATGAGATCGAAGGAACCGAAGTGATGGCTAAAAGAGGAAGACCTAGGAAGAATGTTTATAACGATAGGAAGGGGAAGAGTCGTGTGGGTCGATCATTGCGTAGTGCTTCGAAATTGCACAATCCTAATGTTGATGGTGAAAAAAAATAATTTTATTTACATTTGTGTATTAGTTTTTAAGGTTTATTTGAATTATTTGTTTATAAAGTTTTTTATTTATTTTGTTATTATATATTATATAAATATCTAATCTTTAATAAAAACGATTTTATATTAATTTACTTTATTGTTATAAATAACTAATCTAATAAAAATAATGAAACTACTGTAGCAAGTAAAAAGTAATAGTTAATATTTGTTGAAATATGTAATGACAAATATATGTATTTTTTAAGTTTTTTATTTATTTTGTTGTTATAAATATTTAATCTTTAATAAAAACGATTTTATTTTAAGTTACTTTGTCATTATAAATAACTAATCTGTAATAAAAATGATAAAACCGCCGCAGCGAGTAAAAAATAACAGTTAATAAGTATCCGATAATAAATATATTTTTTAAAATATTTGTTGAAATATGCAATGACCAATATGTGTATTTTTTGAGTTTATTGTCTGTTATTAATATAAAATAATAAATTTAAGGAATCAAGTTCTTAACTAAACTTTGATTGTTCAAGACTTCCTTAAATACTACATTTCGAGTATAGACACTTTTTTTTCTGTGCACATTACTATTTTTTACTAAAACCTTTGTTGTTATATCAGATATACCGCGTGAAAGTACTACATAGAGTTGTCCATGTGAAAAGACAGGTTCCGGTAAGTATATTCCGACATGCGGAATCGTTTGACCTTGCGATTTGTTGATAGTTAAAGCAAAAGCAAGTCTTATAGGAAACTGCTTTCTTTTGAAAGCGAATGGCAGTCTGGTGTCTTGAGATGGTATAAAAGGTATTCTTGGTATAAATACTCGTTTGCCTTGATGATTTCCTGTAGCTATTTCCGCTTCTATGACGTTTTTATGAAATGTACAACATATTAGTCTGGTGCCGTTACAGATACCATTTATTGGATCTAGATTGCATATGCAGATAACGGGTGAGCCTTCTTTTAGTGTGAGCATATGAGGTGGGAGTCCGTTGGGGGTGATTGAGTTAAGGAATTCAGGTTGGTAGAGGTTGTGCATATCATTTAGTACCGAATCATAACTGTAATAATAGGTGGGATTACCAGGAAAAGAATTAACTACAATATCGTTAATTGTGTCAGCATATTCATTTTTTGTTGCTAATATGGCGCGATTGATAATATAATTCGAGTTGTAGGCATTTTGTTGTAAATCGGGGTAAATTTCCTGAATGAGACGATTCAGTGATGATTCTTTATCTTCCCAGGGGATGACCATTTGGTCAGGAATGCGGATCATGTCATTATTTACAGTTTGTTCAGTACCGTTCCCGATACGGAGCAAAAAGTCCCGAAAGTCAAGTGACGTACTTTGCACACGCATGTTAACTCGTAGATAGAGTATTTCAACAATCGACCAGAGTGGAGATTTTATTATAAAAGCATTGTCGAAAGTCGTCACCGAGTACGATAATTTTTCCTCCGAATGGAAGGTCAGCATTTACCAAGTTTCTTAAAAGTCGATCTAGTGCTTCAAGGGCATATCGGTATGTCATCGGTGCTTCGTCCCAAATGATAATTGATGCACGATTAATTAGATGGGCTAATTCTGATTGTTTACTGACATTACATGTTGAAGTAGCGTCCAGAGATATAGGGATTTTGAAACGGAAGTGAGCTGTACGTCCACCAGGCATTATCAGTGCGGCTATACCTGAAGAAGCCATGGCGAGAGCAATAGAACCTTGAGATCTAACGGATGCAAGTATACAGCGGTATAGAAATGTTTTACCAGTTCCTCCAGAACCGTTTATAAAAAAAAAACCAGGTCAATTTTCTTTTACGCGTTGTAAGATTTTATTAAATATGGATTTTTGATCACTGTTTAGTTTTTGGCTACCGCTTAAGTCTTCAGGAGGAATAGGAGTCTTAAGTTCTTCGAGAATCAGATTAGACAAATAGTTATGGTCAAATGTGATTTTTGGTAAATTATAATCAAGTATCGTTTTGTGATGCTGCTCTAGAAGACGGTTAATATCATTAAGGATGGCATCAACACGAAAGTTTCCTTCAGGAATTTCATTTTTGGCATAGTCTTCTGACATTGCAGGATAATTTTCATCCCAAAGATCTCGTACGTTATTTAGTTCACAAAAGACCAAAATCGTAGCAAATAATCGGCGTAGAGCATGCGACATGCCAAATTGACATGCTTCCACTAAGCATCGTCTAGAGCTATTATCCGTTTCGAGAAATCCATGATGTTCCGCACTTTCTCTAAATGTTGGATATAGAGTTTCGTTTACAGTCTTGAGATCGTCAAAACATGTTGCACCTTTGATATAATTTAGAAGGATTCGAAGGTAATAACGTTCTCATTCTGATGGGTTCGCGGTATACATTCTTCCAATAACATTACCAGATTTTCGTTTAATCTATTGTTTATATGTTTTATTCCAGACATAGTACCGAGGTGTAAGAATCCTCTTACGGCAGAAAACTACAGAAGCAAAGATAATTATTATACGCTCAATCCAGAGCAAGACTTAAGATATTAATTGATTAAATTAATAGGAGAACCTGTCCCCGCTTTATTGAATTCTTATGCCTTATATAAAAATACATATAATTATTAATAAATAAAAATAAATATAAATACATATTACTTAGGTTCATAGAACCAGGTCCGGACAAGGCAAATTCATAGAAATATAAATATAATATAAATAAAATATAAATGAAATATAAATATATATCCTTTGACCCAAATAAAGTAAATAAGCTAATTAATACAACAGGTCAAAGTACCAATAATAATAAATATAATAAATGTAATATAAACAAAAATGTAAATATAATCAATCNATTATCCGTTTCGAGAAATCCATGATGTTCCGCACTTTCTCTAAATGTTGGATATAGAGTTTCGTTTACAGTCTTGAGATCGTCAAAACATGTTGCACCTTTGATATAATTTAGAAGGATTCGAAGGTAATAACGTTCTCATTCTGATGGGTTCGCGGTATACATTCTTCCAATAACATTACCAGATTTTCGTTTAATCTATTGTTTATATGTTTTATTCCAGACATAGTACCGAGGTGTAAGAATCCTCTTACGGCAGAAAACTACAGAAGCAAAGATAATTATTATACGCTCAATCCAGAGCAAGACTTAAGATATTAATTGATTAAATTAATAGGAGAACCTGTCCCCGCTTTATTGAATTCTTATGCCTTATATAAAAATACATATAATTATTAATAAATAAAAATAAATATAAATACATATTACTTAGGTTCATAGAACCAGGTCCGGACAAGGCAAATTCATAGAAATATAAATATAATATAAATAAAATATAAATGAAATATAAATATATATCCTTTGACCCAAATAAAGTAAATAAGCTAATTAATACAACAGGTCAAAGTACCAATAATAATAAATATAATAAATGTAATATAAACAAAAATGTAAATATAATCAATCCTAATTGATTGTCGGTTATGCCTAATTTCTCATCTATGTAATCTGAAACAATAGATAAATTGGTAATACATTTGATATCAGATTAATGTAATACACATAGATTATCATGCACATCCGCGCACAAAGGCTAAATAAAGAAAAGAAAAAGAAAGAAAAAAGAAAATAGAGGGGGTAACACATAATCCGTTACATTCTCCTCAACTACAAGAAATTAACGTCCTCGTTGATTGTTAAATTCAGAAACTAATTCCATAGCATTTTGGAGGTTTGATAATGGCTCCCAAGTTGCATCGTGCAAGGGGTATCCTTTCCATTTAATTAAATAAAGAGGTTTATTACGGTGAAGTTTCTTATCGAGAACTGATTCAACTTCATATTCTTCTTCAAAATCTTCTGTTATTTCAGGAGGAGGAGGAGAGGGTCGTTCAAATTCTTCGGTTGTTTGGTAAAGTTTTAATAAAGATACATGGAAAACAGGATGAATCCTCCAATTTGAAGGTAATTGTAATTTATAAGCAGTTTCAGAAATAACTTCTTTTATTTCGTATGGTCCATAATATTTAGGAGTTAACTTTTGAGAAGGTCGATTCTTTTCTACAGCATCTCGAATATTTTGTGAAGATAGAAGCACGTGTTCTCCAACATGATAGATTTGATATTTTCTATGTTGGTTGGCATATTTCCTTTGTTGATTCTGAGCATACATCAAATTGTCAATAGCTAATTTCATGGTATTATTCCATTTTAATACAAAATCATCAGCGGCGGCAACATTTGTAGGATGAGAGAGTGAGGAGGGAGTTAGAGGGTGTTGTCCACAATCCAATTCAAATGGAGTGTAATTTGTTGAAAGTTGTTTCGAGTTATTATAGGCGAATTCTACAGCAGGAAGTAATTGATCCCAATTATCTTGTGTATAATTGCTATAGATTCGTAACATTTGTTCCATGGTTTGGTTCATCCGCTCTGTTTGTCCGTCGGTTTGGGGGTGAAATGCTGTTGACATAGATAATTTAGTATCTAATTGTTTAAATAATGCTTTCCAGAATTTACTTGTGAATTTGGCATCTCGATCAGAGATTATCGTCTTCGGCAGTCCATGATATCGAAAGATGGTACTGAAAAATATCTCAGCTACTTCAGGAGCAGTAACATTCGTAGTTGTTGGTTGGAAATGTGCTCTTTTTGTTAATCGGTCTACAAATACTACAATTGCGTCGTGTTTCTATTTAGTCATTGGTAGTTGTATGACAAAATCCATTGTCACTTGTTCCCACCGTCTAGCAGGTGTTGGTAAAGGTTGAAGTAATCCAGAAGGTTGATGGGTCCTTCCTTTGTTTCGTTGGCATTCATCACAGGTTGTGACATACTGATAAACTGATCGTCTCATTTTCGGCCAATAATAGTATTTCATTATTGCTTCAGTTGTTTTCTCAATCCCAAGATGACCAGAGATTTTACTGTCATGATATTCCTGTAAAAGTATAGTTTTAAGGGTTTTGTTATTAGGAATTACCATCTGTAATCCTTCTATTAAATACAATCGTTTGTCGATTATTTCAAAAGGTTTGACGAGAGCAAGATCCTTTTTATCCGCTTGTTGAGGTGATTGAAGAGTTAAGTATATTGGTCCAAAATAGTTATCCTTTTTATATTCTTCCATTAATTCATCGTCAGAAATGAATTGAGTTTGTACGCTGCTAATATGAGCGAGAGAAGGTTGTCGTGATAAAGCGTCAGCTACAACGTTTGTTTTGCCTGGTCGGTATCAAACTTTAAAGTCATTAGCTTGTAATAATTCCATCCATCGAGCCTGTCGACGGGAGAGTTGATGTTGACTTTTGATATATTCCAACGAGGCATGATCTGTTTCCACAGTAAATGATTTTCCTTCAAGATATGAACGCCAAACTTTTATGGCATGAACTATAGCTAATAGTTCTTTTTCATGTGTTGGGTAGTTAAGTTCAGCTGCGAAAAGTTTCCTAGATTCGTATGCGATAGGTTGTTCACCACGGCCTTGGTCTTGACTCAAAACTGCACCCAATGCAAAATCCGAAGCATCTGTGGTAACAGTAAAGGTTTTGGAAAAATCAGGTAAGAGTAATACTGGAGCAGATGTCAACTTATCCTTTAACATTTCGAATGCGCGTTGTTGATTTAATTTCCATTGGTATGGTTTCTCTTTATGTAATAATGCAGTTAATGGAGAAGCAATCAAAGAGAAGTTTTTAACAAATTTTCGGTAGTAACTAGCCAATCCTAAGAAAGATCGTAGTTCAGTTAGGTTCTTCGGTTCAACCCAATCCTTGATAGTTTGTATTTTGCGATTATCGACGTGAACTCCTTTATCAGACAGGAAATGTCCTAAGTATTCTACTTTGTTCCTAAATAATTCACATTTAGTCATTTTAGCATAGAGTTGATGTTTTCTCAAGGTAAGCAAGATTTGTCGGAGGTGTTGATAATGTTCCTCTTTAGATTTACTGTAAATTAAGATATCATCCAGATAAACTACAACAAATTTATCCAAAAATTCACGAAAAATATCATTCATGAGAGTCATGAAAGTTGCAGGGGCATTAGTTAAGTCAAAAGGGAGTACAAGAAACTCATAGTGTCTATAATGAGTTCGGAAGGCAGTTTTATGAATATCTCCTTCGTTAATACGGATTTGATGATATCCGGAATATAAATCAATTTTTGAAAACCACTTAGATCCAGCAAGGCGATCCATTAAGTCCTCGATTCTTGGTAGAGGATATCTATTCTTGATGGTAAGCTTATTCAAAGCTCTATAATCCACGCAAAGGCGCAAAGTTCCTTCCTTTTTATGTACAAATAAAACTGGAGCACCAAAAGGCGAGACACTAGGACGAATGAATCCTTTTTGTAACATGTCTGCTAATTGGATTTTTAATTCATTCATCTCCATTTGAGATAGACGGTATATAGGACGGGAGGGAGGTACAGCTCCGGGAACCAGATTAATTGCATGATCCAGTTGGCGAGAAGGAGGTAACTTGTCAGGTAAAGCATTTGGAAAAATATCTGGAAATTTCTTTAGAATTTTTGTTACTTCAGGTACGACGACATCAATAGTTGTTTTGTTTCCTTCCTCGGTATTAGCTAAGTAAACTGTAAATAATTCAGCCATAGGGCCAGTTCGGGCAAATTGATTTTTAGAAATAAAAATAGAATTGCATTCAGGTTTCCTTTTCGGCAAGGTTTCGTTTGTTACTTCAGTAATAAGATTTCTTCCTTTGCGGAAAGTGAGAGTATTATTAGTCCAATCAATCATGGGGTTAGTGTCATATAGCCAGGGTTAGGGTTAGGGTTAGGGTTAGGGTTAGGGTTAGGGTTAGGGTTAGGGTTAGGGTTAGGGTTAGGGTTAGGGTTAGGG
>PQFF01000482.1:31887-60920 GCA_003547095.1 Diversispora epigaea | reverse complement strand
ATATTATTATTATTATTATTATTATTATTATAGTCCCCACAGTTTTATTATTATTTTTCTTATTATTCTTGCCCCACAGTTCTTTTGTCAATTTAAACAGATGTTAAATTTTTAAAAAAGATATTTTAGATAAATTTTTGTTAAATAAATTTTTTATCACACTTGTTTAAGTGTAACATGATTTGATTGGCTAAATTAAAATAATTAAAATAAGAATAATATCGATATATAATTTTTTTTATTTTATTTTCTTTATTAAGTAAAGAAAAATTATACATAAAAGAAATAGCTCAACAACAGTAACAACAACATGAATAACAACAACAACTTAAACAATAACATGAACAGCAGCAACAGCAACAATAAGTTAACATCTAGGCAAAGAAATATTAGACGTAAAAGAATAACTCAACAAAAGCAACAAGAACAGCAGCAAGAACAGCAACAACAAGAATGGCAGCAACAGTTACAACAAATACCGCAACAACAAAATTTAGTATTTAATGAAATTCAAGCAAGCATATTTATTAATTATTTGAATTATACAAATTATCATTTTAATTATGTCAATTATAAAATAATTACTTCTGTTAAAATTATTTTATTATTTAAATATATGAATTGTGTCAAATTATATTAAAAACTATAATTGAATTATCATATTAATATATTAATTTTAATTTTAATTTTAATTTTTATTATTAGCATCGTATACAAGGTGCTTGTAATAAAGTATCTTTACAAGAGAAATCCTATTATGAAAAATATTTATGGAAAAGTCAATCACTCGAGCCCACTAATAAGATATCAACTAGACCCCAGAACCAATTACATTTGTATTATTTATTGGCTGGAGTTTTAATTAGAGAATGTACTAGAAATTATTCTCTTGAGTTATCTAACATTCCTTCAGATTATCTTGAGTTAATAATTTCAAATATAATTATTAGAAATGATATCAATTTAAATATTAAAACGTGGGATTATTTCAGATTGTGGTATAATATGCAAATTAATTATCATTTTCAAAAAGATCATCTTGAAAAATTTTATAATCTTTTAAAAATGAAATGGGATATTCTTCTTGAAGATGGTTCTTTTGAGATTGATAATAAGTTACATATTAAATCATCTGATATGATTGATTTAGCACAAGGCAAATATAGATCAACTCGACTGGAAAGTTTCACATATCCAAAGAGTGCACATTGTCTTGTTAATCCAGGATGCATAGTGAATCAGAATAACCAAACTTTGATTCACTTAGAAAATATAGACGATACAAATATTTTATTACATACCACTAATGCTGTAAATACATACTATTATCATATGGTTAATGATGAAAAACATCGAAGTAAATTATTCTGGCGAGATTTAACTGAACATTATGGAGCTTATAGATTATATACTGATTTACCATATACAAGTTCCGATTCTGCCANGTTCCAAGATCTTTTGGAATTTTTCCAATGATAGCTATTAATTATAATATTGTTAGTAATTATCATTGGGATTTATCAGATGCATCAAATTGTTTATGTTGCTTAATACCATTAGGTAATTTTCAAGGAGGAGATCTTTATTTTCCTCAACTTCATGTTCGTGTACCACTTCAACCTGGTCAGGTTGTCGCATTCGATTCACATAATTTACTTCATGGTAACCTTCCTTTAATTAGTGGAATACGACATAGTATCGTCTACTTTGTTCATCAAAATTTTTTTCATAAAGAAGATAATTATAGCAATATGGAAATTGAAAATATTAAATTAACTAAATCCCTTCACGATAACAAAAATTTGAATAAAAGAATTCTTCTTAGTGAACCCGTTGATTTTCAAACTATAGATTATACAATCAATGTGCCTAAAAATAAAGATCAAAGGCATTCACCTGAAGGTAAATAAAATATTATCAATAATTATTTATTAAAAAAAAATTAATTAATATTTATTTTTTTATTTTAGAATTGGAAAGAGGTCGTAAAGGGGAAAGTAAAATTCTACATTTTAATGAATAAATAAAGTTGTTATATATTATTAAAATTAATTTGATTATTTTTATTTTTTTAATTTTTATTATAAATTATATATCAAAAAGATATTAAAAAGATATTAAAAATATTGATAGAATATTAATAGGATATCAATAAAATAGCAATAAATATTACAAAAATTTCACTGCAACATATAATTTTATAAAAAAAAAATATTAATTAGTATTCTTTTAATATCATTAAAATATTAAAAAATAAATATTACAGTATATTTTGTTATAATATCTTAATATCATTTTAATGTTACATATTATCAAGATGATATCATAAAGATATTTAATGATATTAAATTTATTGGTTATATAATATTTTGAAGATATTATATAATGTTATAAAGATATTTATAAAATATTGCAATGATATTATTATAATATAATTATCATATTTTTAAATAAATATATTGTAGTGACATCTCTGCAATATAAATTAGATATTCTTAAAAAAATAATAATCTCAGTAAAATAATAATAAAAGGAAATTTGTTTACGGAGAACCTTATAACTCCGAGTCATTAAGCTCGATGACTAGGCTAGATCAGGAGACAGATCAGATACCACGGGTTACACTGTCTTACATTTTCCAATCAAGTCCTTAAGTGGACCAAACTATACATGGTTTCTTTTACTTAACTCCAGCTGAAGAACCAAGAAGCACCCGGATATACTGCGCAAATATACCCTTTGAGGTCGGTACGTAAAGGACGATAAGTTGCCCAAACTATACACGCTATTATACGGAGAGGTTGCGATAAACCACGACGAGATATCTGCAGCTATCTCGAGTCCTTTTAGCATCATAGGACCAGAACTTGTATAAGTTATCAAAGGAACTTATCACCTCAATAGTATAGATAATTATATCTATTTATATACACAATTATAGAAAAAATAAAAATTTATGGGATTATTAATAAGTATAATATTCATTCAAAAAAATTTGTATTACTAAAATATTGCGTAATATTATATTGGTATTATCAAAATATTATTTATTATTATAAATTATATATTGATAAGATATTAATATAATATAAATAAATATTACAGAAATATCACTGTGATATAAAAATATTATATCAATATTTTTTAATATTAAAAGGTGAAAAAAAATATCGTAATGTATATTTAAAATATTATAGTGATATTTTAAAATTATTATTAAATATCATTGTGATATCAATATGGTATTAAAAATTATTTTTAAATATTAAAATAATATTTCAGAAATAACTACTTTATTTTTTTGAAAGAGTTCGAAACAAGATCATTCATTTAGTAAATAAACAAGATCATTTTGTGTTACAAAATAAAAAACATTTTTTATTTGACCAAAAATTTCTGCAAATTTTCGCGAAAATTTGCGGAAATTTGCACAAGTTTTTCGAAAATTTTTGAAGTGAAAATTTCCGCAAATTTTATACGAAAATCTTCCGGAAATTTTTACTTTGAAACTTTTCGAAAAAATTGCGCAAATTTCCACAAATTTTCGCCTTTTAAAATTTCCTGATAAAATTCCTTCTATATTACGTGTTTCACGACATTTTCTTCCTTTATTTGAAAAAGTATTATATTATTTTCAAATAAATTTCTTTTTTACAATAATTAAAATATATTACGAATATTTTTTATAATTTTGTGGTATAGAATTATAATAACGTTATATTATGTTTTAAATCAGTAATAAACAAGTAATAAATTTTCAAATTTAGAAATTCACAAGTATTAAAGTATTTAAATGAATCATTTTATTAACTATTCCTATTAATTATTCATTTAACGATAATAATGGTTTTTGCATGTCCTTTTTGTAATCGTGTTCTTTCAAACTGTTCTGCTTACAGTCAGCACGTTAAAAGATGTTCTGAAAATTATGCTTCAAGTAGTTCTGAAGAAATTTTTATTCAAAATGAATCCGATATCATTATGTCTGAGCAAGAAGTAATTAATATTAATGAAATATTATAAAATTTGTTATATAATATTATTAATTTTTAATAATACTTTATTTATATAGGATAATAGCAAAGATAATCGAAATAATGAAATAATTTATATATCGGATGATGAATCTAGGTCTAGTCCAAGAAGCAACAGAATCAATGACATTATATAAAGTGTGAAAATTTCTTATTATAATCTTTCGATTATTATCAAATATATGTAACCAATATAAATTATAAAGTTGAAATAGATGAACATCCGCAAAATATTGATAGTCTAACATTCGAGGAACACGCATCTATACAATATGAAGAGCCCACATCCAGAGAACCTGAATTTGAAACTGAAGAATTTAAATTCGAATCTGATGAAACTGAATCTGAATCTGATGAAACTGAATCTGAATCTAATAAAATAGAATTCGAATCAGATAAAACTGATAATGAATCTGACGAATCTGAAGAATCCGAAGAAACTGAAACCATATCAAAATTTCCAAACAATATCTATTCTGATTTAATGACATTAATTATTCAACATAACTTAAATAATAAAGTCAGAAACGCAATAATACGTTTAATAAACATTCAAACCTACCGACATCACCTCTTCCCAAAAACATTGTTGACTTATTTTTATCATTTTCTTATTTATATTTTACTAATATTTTATTATTATTATTTATCTATTTCTATTATTTATTATTATATTATATAGTATTACAGTAGATCAATTTCTTAATATATGATACAAATTAACTTTTATTTCTTAAATAAGTATATTATTAAATTCTTGTAAATCTGTAACACAAATTAGAGTACTAGTTATAACACGAGTTAATACTTTAGTTAAAGTACTAGTTAGAGTATTAGAGGCAGTACCAGTTAAGATATTAGTCAAGGTACTAGCATAATTACTAGTCGGATTACAAGTTAACTTTACAGTTAAATTAATAATGTATATAAAGGCTGAGTTTTCTCTCAACCTCAGTCTTCAGTTAGATACAGTTCAATATAAGTTTTAATACAATTAATAAACAGTATTTGATTCGCAATAAGTAATAAATTGATAATAAAGTCTTGGTAACATTAAATATTATAATTTATGTACTTTGATATTATTATTCTTGGTGAATAATAACTCTTTTTCATTTGTTGAAAACCCCGTAGTTAAAGAATTGGTTTCTTTATAAATTGTCTTTGTGACGATAGAGATTTGTTCTCTATAACCCCTTTAAAACTTTACCCTTGCCTCTTTCGAATAAAACCACATATCTAAATCCTTCATAGTTGTATTTATTTACAAACCTTTCAACTATAGCATATTACATATAATTGCTGTGTAATCTTTTATATTTAGTTTTTCCCTGCTTTAGTTGTCGTTCCCCTATTTTTCTTTGAAGGTATAAATAGGCCAACAACATAGAACAAGGAAGAAAACTAATGGATAGGATGAAATTAATTAACTTATTAAACAAAGAAAAAGTAATTTTAAAATATAATAACAAAGATTATATCATATATTATCGGCCTATAATAAATTGTATTAAAAATATTTTATCAATAAATGATATACATAATACATCAGGAATTAAATATAAACGTTCTAGTGCGTCCAAAATACACCGATCTATAGTGTCCTACGAACACCACCTACGTTCATATAGCGTATTAAATATGCCGTTCTAGTGCGTTCTCCGAACGCTTCGTATATATAGCGTACTAAAACGCATTGTTCTAGTGCGTTCTCTAAACGTTTCGTATATATAGTGTACTAGAACGCATCGTTCTAGTGCGTTCTCCAGACGTTTTGTATATATAGCGTCCTAGAACGCCTCTATATAATTCCGGATGTAATATTACGTTTAATTTTAAAAATGATCAGGTAATTAATTTTAACAATATAATATTATAAATTATTATTTTTTAATACTATATACTGTTTTATAGTCAAATAATAATAGAAATTACAACGAGCAATATACTGCTAATTGGTGGGTAAAAACAGAAAAAACCATATTACTTGGTTCATATCTATTATCAATCATATTATATTCCGACACTTCAACGACCAACACTTTCGGAAAAAATATCTTGCATCCCATTTTTATAACTCTGAGTAATATCATAACCTGGCGTAGAAATAAACCAGATGTAAAACAATTATTAGCATATCTTCCTATTATAAAAGCAAAAGATGATACTCAAAAAAAATCTGAAGAACATAAAAATATAGTTCGCAGAACTTTTCATAAATCTCTCAAATTTTTGTTGTTTCCGTTATATAACGAAAATAATAGTATAGAATTAGAGTTAAATAATAGAATATTGTGGTGTATCCTTAGAATTTCTATGATTATTTCTAACTGGCCCGAAGCATGCACATTTTTATTAACATATAAATCAACACAATCAAATCACCCCTGTCATTTTTGTCTCGTTTCTAAAGAAAATTTATCAAATATAAACTTAAATAGCAATCAAATAGAACCAAGATCTCATAAAAATATGAAATTACATTATAAAAATAATACAGAAAAAAATGTTAGCATTAAAAAAGTTCGAAATTTTTTTTAGAATGTTCCGTAAGTATGAAATTTTTAATTTTAAATAATAAAAGTATTAATAAAATTCAAAATTTAATAGGGATATCAACATATACGCTGCTACAGTACCTGATAAAATGCACCACCTTGATCTCGGCCTGTTTCATTATCAATTAAGTTTTACTAAAGCTTTAATTCTCGAACAATGTGGAAAATCCTTTATCGATAAAATGAATAATCGCATTAAATTAATTTCCCACTATCAAGATCTTAAATTGTTTTCTAACGGTTTTTTACATCTTACTTTACTAACCGCTTCGGAATACCGAAGCCTTATGAAAATAATGATTTTTATTGTAGACAATCTCTATCAAGATTCCAAAAGACCAAATTTTATTAAAAATAACAAAATTACTAAAATATATTTAAAATAGAATAAAATGTATTTATTATCAAGAAAAGAAAATTATGAAGAATCTGATATTACTTGTCTGCAGATAACAATACATATCTTTATACAATATTTTAATTCGTTGCATATTAAAATTTTCTTTAATTAATTTTAGGAATCAATAAATGAATGGGCAAAACTTTTTATTGAACTATTTGAAGAATATTCATCATCTAAGCTTCAATTTCCCAAATTACATTCGTGGGTGTTCCATATTTGCTCTTTAATTCGTGAATTTGGTGTCATTAATGGGTATACAACAGAAACATATGAAAGCCTTTATAAAGATTATGTCAAAAAGCCTTATAAATTAACAAATAAAAAAGAAATTGAAAAATAAATAATGAAAATTGTAAGTATTCTTTTTTGGTAAAAATTGTTATATAACATTATTAAATTTATATTAACACATTTTTCTTTAGATTCATCGCAAAGCCATCATAATAGAAAGTTCCTCAAAAGAAATACCAAAAATCCCAATAGCATTAAAATATTCAAAAAAATTATATGAATTTTGTATACAAAATGTTGAAATTTATATTCAAACAAGAATGAATGATCCTGACCTCGAAAAAGAAATGAAACTTGGCTTCGAAAAATTCTTGGAGTGTTTAGATGCATATCTAGATTTCTATGATCAAAAACTATCTGAACATGAAGAAATTGATATAAAATTTCGCATATATAGTGGTGTGACGTTAAAATATGATGCAAAAATGCGTGCAAACAATAAATTCCATAAAAGATCTATATTCAGTAATATTGCAGTTGAAATGAATCCAGATGAAATCTTTAATATACATCAGATAATGGTGTATGCTTTGCTCAGGTAAAGATCAAAATTAATATCTTGTGAAATAATGATAAATATTTAATTATTATTAATATTTTATAAATAGGTTCTTTTAATAACTAAAATAATAATGAATTATGAAGAACCAATGCATCTCGCACTTGTGCAGTGGTATGATTTCAAATCATTGGTAAATCCATATTTATACAAATGCCCATTATTAGAAAAAACAAATATTTTTAATTTAATAGAAATAGAAGTAATAAATGATATAATATATATTATTCCACGTTTTAATATAGATAATGAATTTTTAGTAAATAAATTTTTATTTTAAATTTTATAAATAGATAATAAAAAATTTTATAAATAGATAATAAATAATGGTTATTATAATAATATATAGCGTTATATAACGCAAATTTATTAATGTATTTTATATATTGTTACATTTAATCTGTTACACTACAATCTTTTTTNTAGGTTCTTTTAATAACTAAAATAATAATGAATTATGAAGAACCAATGCATCTCGCACTTGTGCAGTGGTATGATTTCAAATCATTGGTAAATCCATATTTATACAAATGCCCATTATTAGAAAAAACAAATATTTTTAATTTAATAGAAATAGAAGTAATAAATGATATAATATATATTATTCCACGTTTTAATATAGATAATGAATTTTTAGTAAATAAATTTTTATTTTAAATTTTATAAATAGATAATAAAAAATTTTATAAATAATGGTTATTATAATAATATATAGCGTTATATAACGCAAATTTATTAATGTATTTTATATATTGTTACATTTAATCTGTTACACTACAATCTTTTTTTAATTTATTGATTTTGACCAAAGAATAGAATTTAATTGACCTTTTAATTGTTACACTACAATCTAAATATTGTTTCTCATGTCTTATTACCTATTTTGTATCTTCGCGATTTAAGATAAGTATCATTTATTATAATTGTTTTTATTATTTTTTTCTAAACTCAACAAAATGACTAAATTTCAACAAGAAGAAAATTTTCCCGTACAAAAAGGTAAAAATTTTGAAATGAAAATAGAAAAATTGTTAACAGATGTGAATATTAAATATGAAATAACAGGGTGAGTTATATCCTTTCACTGAATATTTGTTGAGTTATTTATATGTTTGAAATTTATGCTGCCACACAAGTACCCTCTATTCGTGAAGACCGTCCGACATGTATGTGGAATTAAATCAAAGCGGGTCTTTTATGGTAAATCAAACATATAGTGGTAAAGAACGGGAAGCACTCTGTGACCTTTATATTTGATATAACATATAAAGAACGTCCTTTTTATCCTTGATAACAATGATACAAATATTCATTATTAATTAAACATATTTTTAGTGGGCCGGGTAATAAAGGAATAGATATTAAAGGAATAAAAAAAGGTGTAAAATTTATAATAGAATGTAAAAATTGAAGAACAAAAAATATAGGTATCTATATATTTATATATTACAAAATATTATTATTTTTTTTCAAAAATATTATTATTTTTTTCACAAATAATAAAATCGATTATTATAGATCGCAGTATAATAAATCAAATAAAAGGAGTTCTTAGTTAACAATCGAATGGAACTATTGGTATCGTCGCGGCTCCTTCTATGAATAGATATATGCCTGGAGTGAAAGAGACAGCTAGAACGTCAATTTATAATGTTATCCTTGTAGACGTGAATAATATTGTTATAGAATTAAATGAAATAATTAACAAAGTTTATAAAAAAAAAATATTTAATTATATTTTAAAATTTATTTTTTATTTATTAATTATATTATTTATTTGTTTATTTTCTCGCATCAACGGGGATAATATTAAAATGAACTTAAATATTAATTTTTTTTATTTCAATATAGAATTAATATTTTTTGTATAATGATATTATAATAAAAAATATTAAATAATATAAATAATATAATTAAATTATATAACATTATATAACGCAAATTTATTATTTCTACTATTGTCCTACTATTTCAGCACCTTCAATATCACCACTTGTTGTATCACCTTCTTCTTGTGTAGTATTAGGAGTATCAGGAGATTCAAAAAGCCGAGGAGAAACAAACCGAGGAGAAACAGGCCGAGGAGAAACAAGTTGAGAAGAAGCAAGCTGAGGAGAACCAAGCTGAGAAGAACCAAGCTGAGAAGAACCAAGCTAAGGAGAACCAAGCCAAGGAGAAAGAACACAACCTCCAGAGGTTCTTCTCCTTTTTGAACTTTTTTCCTTTTCCTCCCATTCTTCGGATTTCTCTTCGGTTGTTAGTTCCGCTTCTAACTCTCCATCTCTAGGCTTTAATGGCAGTTTTTTTTGAAGTTTCTGCTAAAAAATATAAAATTATATTAAAAATCATTTATAACAAAATATTACGATTTTTAACAATACACTTACAAAATTTATTTTCATTTGTTTTTTTAATAAATTTTCTGAAATTTGAATCCCCTTTACCTTGGGATTCAAAAAAAGTTGAGCTATTGCGACATCCCACGCAATATATATATTAGAGATTTTTTTTTTAGATCTCCAAACTCTATTTAAAATAATTTCCATATACAGTGGCTCACAAAATTACTGCAACACTTGAATTTTTGTCTTTAAAAAATTCTATATCGCAAATAATCAATTTTAGAATAATAATTCTTATACTTATTTTAATCTTTGAGATTTGGAGATTTTTTGAGATCTGTTTAATAACAAATTAATAATACCAATTTTTCAGAAATNCTTGTGTAGTATTAGGAGTATCAGGAGATTCAAAAAGCCGAGGAGAAACAAACCGAGGAGAAACAGGCCGAGGAGAAACAAGTTGAGAAGAAGCAAGCTGAGGAGAACCAAGCTGAGAAGAACCAAGCTGAGAAGAACCAAGCTAAGGAGAACCAAGCCAAGGAGAAAGAACACAACCTCCAGAGGTTCTTCTCCTTTTTGAACTTTTTTCCTTTTCCTCCCATTCTTCGGATTTCTCTTCGGTTGTTAGTTCCGCTTCTAACTCTCCATCTCTAGGCTTTAATGGCAGTTTTTTTTGAAGTTTCTGCTAAAAAATATAAAATTATATTAAAAATCATTTATAACAAAATATTACGATTTTTAACAATACACTTACAAAATTTATTTTCATTTGTTTTTTTAATAAATTTTCTGAAATTTGAATCCCCTTTACCTTGGGATTCAAAAAAAGTTGAGCTATTGCGACATCCCACGCAATATATATATTAGAGATTTTTTTTTTAGATCTCCAAACTCTATTTAAAATAATTTCCATATACAGTGGCTCACAAAATTACTGCAACACTTGAATTTTTGTCTTTAAAAAATTCTATATCGCAAATGATCAATTTTAGAATAATAGTTTCTATACTTATTTTAATCTTTGAGATTTGGAGATTTTTTGAGATCTGTTTAATAACAAATTAATAATACCAATTTTTCAGAAATAAGTGATCAACATGGTGAATTGTCACTTAATAAAATTTCAATTGTGAATAAAATTTTATACAGAATAGTTACAACAAAAGTGATTATAGGGTTGATTGTCCTTCCCAAGGAGAACAGGTATACCAAATTTCATAACAATTGGATCAGTGATTATGGAGAAATTAACTCTTGAAAATTGAAATTTTACATATAAAATAAATAAAAAAAATATTTTATTAGTAAAATTTCAATTTTCAAGAGTTAATTTCTCCATAATCACTGATCCAATTGTTATGAAATTTGGTATACCTGTTCTCCTTGGGAAGGACAATCAACCCTATAATCACTTTTGTTGTAACTATTCTGTATAAAATTTTATTCACAATTGAAATTTTATTAAGTGACAATTCACCATGTTGATCACTTATTTCTGAAAAATTGGTATTATTAATTTGTTATTAAACAGATCTCAAAAAATCTCCAAATCTCAAAGATTAAAATAAGTATAAGAATTATTATTCTAAAATTGATTATTTGCGATATAGAATTTTTTAAAGACAAAAATTCAAGTGTTGCAGTAATTTCGTGAGCCACTGTATGTACAATTATCTGAAAAAACTTCAAATAGCTTACGGTAGACATCTTTAACTCTTTGGTCTGACTTTCAAGAATTAATCTCCATCGGGGAGGATTGAAAATCTATGCGAGGGAGTTGAGATTCTCCAAAGATTTCAAAAATTGCTGACTTGATCTGGGAAGCGATTCCATTTCGCATTCCACGAAGTTTTTCTAGCAACTATTAATAAAAATATTTAATATAATAAAATAAAACGAAATATACCGTTTTTTATTTAATAAATAGTTCTTACTTTAGTTTTTATTTTTTTGAAAAAACTTGAATGGTGCCACGAGTCCATTGATTCATAAATATCCGGAAAGCTTTTCTTGATAATGCTTTTGGTTTCTTTTTTCAAATTCTTCTCAGAAGGAAATATATTTACTTTAAAAACATTCGTTGTGACTTGGGTAATTACATTTTTATTTAAAATTATCATAAATATTAATAATATGTTAAAATATAACGTATAAATTAGTTGAAATACTTACTTTTGAAAAATCTGGATTATTGTTTATTTCAGATAGAAGCTCAATGTTTTTGAGCCTCTTTTTAATATCTATTTGTTCTTTTAAAAGGGTATCCATTTTTTTATCAAGTGAATCAATTTTTACTATTAATCGTTTCATAGAACTTTCTGAAACATCTTAAAATTGTAAAAATTGATTTTAATAATAATATTAATATATCAATATATCAATAAATAAAATGAATAAATATTTAATTACTAATTTCTTTTCTAGTTGCTTCTCTTTCTTCTTTTTCTTCAACTACAAACAGTGCAGTTTGGTTTTGTTCCGGGTCTTGTGCGTCTTGATGTGCTTGATGTGTTTGGTGCGGTAAATGCTGGTAATCCAGTAATGGTGGAAGCAAATATACTTCTATTACGCATTCTACTCATGTTGTCTTAATAATATAAAATATTAGGTTTATTTATAATTTATTTTGAAAAAATATTGTTATTTTCTTGAAATAAATTTTTTTTGAATTGAAAGACTTGGAAGAAAACTTCATCCTTAAATAACTTTTGAAAATAATATTTTTAAAATGATAGTAAACAATACAAATATACCTTCGATATACAATAATACATTTAATAATTTAAAATATAATGCAATATATCGCTATTTTAATAAACGTATTAATTATTAAATAATACTCATTAAATTATAATCGTATAGATCATAAAAGAATGCCTTATTGTTATTTTTAATATCGCATTCATTATTAAATAATACTTATTAAATTATCATTAAATTATCATTAAATTATCATTAAATTATCATTAAATTATCATTAAATTATCATTAAATTATAATTAAATTATCATCGTATTAATTATAAAACAAAGCCTTATTCGAAATACAAAAAAACTCCTTTGAATGCATCTCTTCTAAATACATAACTCCTCTTAATGTATGATCTCATGGTAGGACATACAATTTACATGGAAAGTTTGACTGTAATACACAATACACAATATATTGCCATTTTTAATCATCGTATTCATTAAAACAATACACAATATATTGCTATTTTTAATCATCGTATTCATTAAATAATAATTATTAAATTATTAAATACATAAGATAAAGCATCTAATAATTTAATAAAATAGTAAGAAAAAATAAAAATTTTAATATATAATTTTTTACAATAAATAATTTTATTTTTGTATTAAATATTTATTATATTTTACGAAAACTTCTACTATATATCGTGACAAAATAAATAAATATGATCTCTTCGTTTGCATATGACAAAAAAGAAATATGATATCCTTTGTTATGCTCCGAACAAAAAAAATAATAATAAATATAATCGTTATATATCGATCTATAATATAGTGTATTGCAAACTATAAGAGTTGATCTTTTATATAATCAATAACGTTCTTGAACAATCCATTATATAACTATTAATACTGATATTTCGTATAACGATACGTTATATAACGTTATTAGTATATATCGTTCGTAATACGTTCTAGAACAGATCGTTCTAGAATGTTATTAATATTGATAGTTCGCAAACCGTACTAGAATGATCCGTTATATAATGTTATTAATACTTATCGTTCGTAAAACATTGTAGAACAGATCGTTCTAGAACGTAACGTTCATAATACGCAATAAAATGGCGTATATCGAACGCAATAAANTAAATTATCATTAAATTATCATTAAATTATCATTAAATTATCATTAAATTATCATTAAATTATCATTAAATTATCATTAAATTATAATTAAATTATCATCGTATTAATTATAAAACAAAGCCTTATTCGAAATACAAAAAAACTCCTTTGAATGCATCTCTTCTAAATACATAACTCCTCTTAATGTATGATCTCATGGTAGGACATACAATTTACATGGAAAGTTTGACTGTAATACACAATACACAATATATTGCCATTTTTAATCATCGTATTCATTAAAACAATACACAATATATTGCTATTTTTAATCATCGTATTCATTAAATAATAATTATTAAATTATTAAATACATAAGATAAAGCATCTAATAATTTAATAAAATAGTAAGAAAAAATAAAAATTTTAATATATAATTTTTTACAATAAATAATTTTATTTTTGTATTAAATATTTATTATATTTTACGAAAACTTCTACTATATATCGTGACAAAATAAATAAATATGATCTCTTCGTTTGCATATGACAAAAAAGAAATATGATATCCTTTGTTATGCTCCGAACAAAAAAAATAATAATAAATATAATCGTTATATATCGATCTATAATATAGTGTATTGCAAACTATAAGAGTTGATCTTTTATATAATCAATAACGTTCTTGAACAATCCATTATATAACTATTAATACTGATATTTCGTATAACGATACGTTATATAACGTTATTAGTATATATCGTTCGTAANAGTTTGACTGTAATACACAATACACAATATATTGCCATTTTTAATCATCGTATTCATTAAAACAATACACAATATATTGCTATTTTTAATCATCGTATTCATTAAATAATAATTATTAAATTATTAAATACATAAGATAAAGCATCTAATAATTTAATAAAATAGTAAGAAAAAATAAAAATTTTAATATATAATTTTTTACAATAAATAATTTTATTTTTGTATTAAATATTTATTATATTTTACGAAAACTTCTACTATATATCGTGACAAAATAAATAAATATGATCTCTTCGTTTGCATATGACAAAAAAGAAATATGATATCCTTTGTTATGCTCCGAACAAAAAAAATAATAATAAATATAATCGTTATATATCGATCTATAATATAGTGTATTGCAAACTATAAGAGTTGATCTTTTATATAATCAATAACGTTCTTGAACAATCCATTATATAACTATTAATACTGATATTTCGTATAACGATACGTTATATAACGTTATTAGTATATATCGTTCGTAATACGTTCTAGAACAGATCGTTCTAGAATGTTATTAATATTGATAGTTCGCAAACCGTACTAGAATGATCCGTTATATAATGTTATTAATACTTATCGTTCGTAAAACATTGTAGAACAGATCGTTCTAGAACGTAACGTTCATAATACGCAATAAAATGGCGTATATCGAACGCAATAAATACTTTTCATACTTATTGCATACTAGAACGCCTTTATATAATTCCTGATGTAGGAAAATAGAAAAAAAAGAAAAATTTTAAGAATGTAGGCAGGGAAATTTGTAATAATTTGCAAATAGGCAGAATGATTTGTGACCGATTTGTAAATAGCATGTCTAATTTGTAAATAGGTTAGGCTGATTTGTATTAAAAATTTTGCTGATTTTTAATTATTCGACATGTATAATTGAACCTTCCACCCTTAATTGAAAGTTATTAAACCAATAACCTTTGCAAATATTATATTTTTTATAAGTTATCAAAAGTTATTGATATTAATAATCTTTGTAAATATTACATTTTATTAATAAAAATATGTTTATGCTGAAGATAGTTGAAGATAATCAAAGTGAAATAACTTTAAAAGTTTATATTTGAAAAAATTTATTGATGACTGTGTATAATAAGTGATGTAATTTTACAGAAAAATTACAGACTATAAAAATTAATATTATGCCTATTAAGAAAGAATTCTTTATAAAAAGAAAAGAATTTTCAAGATCAATTTTGATTATAATTCTGACACCAGTTGGATGATGGATATCTTATTTATAAAAATTCATAATACAAAAATAAGTTAACAAATAGTAAAGAGTATATAACTTATAAATAAATTATAATAGCTTTATTTATTTTATAATAGTAGTCTTTAATTCACCCATTGTTCATTCCACTTTTCCTAATTTTACCTCTTTTTACAAGCCCAGGTTAAGTCTGGAGCTAAACAATTATAGTTATTCTTTGCTCTTCTAATCTATTTTTATAAGCTGATTAATGATACAGATAGCGCGGATGCGAATATAGGGACAGTAAAAAATGTGCAAAATGTACAACTCGGGCATTGTACTAAAATTAGATGTTAATTTATTGATATTCTACGGGAAATAACTCAATTGTAACTTCGGCCAAAGATATTGAAGAAGATACCCGTTGATTAATCGGGATGTCATATAGTAATTATTATTGTCAAATAGAAGAAGAATATCGACGAGGGTTTTGTGAAGAGGTAGTGGTAGACGAAACTATAGTAAACTGACTCGATGTATTATTATGTTCCGCTCCAACCGTAAGTTGTTTTGAAATATCTTTTTTTTTTCTCTTTTATTTTTATTACTGAGTTTTATCAAATTGATGACTAAATTCTCTGACCAATCAAATTCTTTCTAATTTAATTTTTTACTAACAAAAGGTCAGAAGTAATTTGTGGTCTGACACTGATTCATTTGCACCTGATAATTAGTAAACATGAATGCTACCCTTTTTCAAGTGATGAAATATTGCGGAGAACAATTGGATACATATCAACGTTGCGTGGAAAATCATCCAGAAGGTTGGCATTCCGAATGTCTTGAGCAAAAACGTAAACTTACCAAATGTTCGGAAGAAAAGTAAGCAACTTATTAAAATATATTTTACGCCATTCAACATATTGTGATACAGTTTAGTAATTATTTTTTCTATACATTATAATTGTCCTAACTGTTTCCATTTTTGATATTACGTTTTAAATATTTAATACAATTATTCTCCTACACTTTCTAAACTTATTTATTTTTCTTTAAATTAAAATAGAGTCCCCGAAATAAAAATGGTAAAACAAAAATGCAACAATGTTATAGTTGCATTTGATGAGTGCCTGGCCAAGAATGAATCAGATCCCGAGGTTTGTCGAGATCAATTGAGAGCTTTGTATGAGTGTACTGAGAATAATGCTGGTGGTATTTCTATTACTAGTTCTGGGAATTTGACTGGGGACAATCAAAATATTGAAAATAAAAAATCGTAATACAATTTGATTAATTTATTAAAAAAATCTTCATATTTTATATATTTATTTATTTACTGTTTAACATACCTTTTTAGGTTTATAAAACAATAAATCAAATAATTTAGGATCTTTAAATGTGCCGTCTCTATTAAAAGCATGACCCAGAAATTTGGTTCCTTTTTTTTTCAGAATTACGATTCCTAACTTTTCCATGATTCCCTTTTTTTTTCCTTTAGGAACACCATATCCAAATACTCCTATTTAATCAATTCATTTATTTACGTTAATCAAAAGCAAAATTTTTCTTGTTTTCTTTCAATTAATTAAATATATTAAATATCAAATACCTATTCCATTATATAATTGTGTGGCACTATGTAAATCTTTGATAGGAACAATTTTAGTACGCAAGAATGGTAATTTTAACGAGTTCTCAATTTTGGCCATTATTTTTTCATTCTTAATAATGATGGAAAATCTGGATACTGTCCTAATTAATTTTGATTAATAAAGAAACTATAAAAATTTCATCCCTTTTACACAATTATTCTCCTGATTGATTATCAACTTACGAATAAGGAATAAGCAACATTGCAAAGATGCCAATGGGTATCATAAATCCTGCATACTTTAATTTATTCAAAATATTCCTTTCGACAAGCAATAAATTAATGTCAATCTTATTGATCTACAA
Source organism: Diversispora epigaea (assembly GCA_003547095.1). Taxonomy (NCBI): domain Eukaryota; kingdom Fungi; phylum Glomeromycota; class Glomeromycetes; order Diversisporales; family Diversisporaceae; genus Diversispora; species Diversispora epigaea. The sequence goes on along the minus strand of PQFF01000482.1, from coordinate 42,933 downwards.
TTTTAAAACTTCTCTTTAATGCTTACTCTTTATCAGCTGACAGAGTTGATAGACGTTTAATTGTATCCATTGCAAAACCCCTAAAAATTGATTCATGTTTCTAATTAGGAAGTTCATATATTTAATGTATCATCATCAAATTAAAGAAATAATACCAATATATTATTTGTGCAATTACTACAGAATGGATCATCCAATTTGTTCGAGAAGCATATTCGGGTTCCTTATACATATTAAATTCACCCTTTTCCAGTGATTTATGCAAATTTCGAATTTTATCTTTTAATAATTCACGTTCAACTTGAGGTAGATTTGCCATTACTTTTCGGGTTGTGAAATGTTTACTATTTGTTCCAAATCCTATTTTGCAAATAGGTAAATAAGATGCTTTGGAATATCTCTGTTATTTATTTTAATGTTGCCGATATCTGTAGATAATTGCATTTTGGATGATAATTGAAAACTTTGACATTGACATGAAAAAAAAATTTAAGTTATACCTAAAGGAAGGTGCAACCGTTTCCAAAGATATTGCTGGTTAAACTTATTAAGTTTATTCATACTCAAAATGTGTGTGATATTTTTTGCTTTGATAAATTCATTAGATCATTAGATCATTATCATCATTTGATCTTTTTATACGCCTCCTTTAAACCTTAAATATCCAGATGAGGTAATACTATCTTTCCGGAATTTCTTCGTTGTACAAAATGTTCCGTCTAACATTTACGCAATCGATGATCTAATCCAATCCGGAGAAACGGGCCGAGGCATGTCATACAAGAAATGGCTTTTGCCCTGGGTATTTAGGGTTACCGTACGGCAGTGCCCGTTGGGACTTTCTGTTCTCACACTTTTTTTTTGCGGTCTTCTTCGCTAAGGAAAAAAAAAAACCTACATAAAATAGACTCATAGACGTGGGCTGGAATACCACAAATCAATAGTACAGCCTATACCATTTTTTATACTTGTCAAGAAACAAAGTCAATATTGAATATATAAATATATACACAACAAAAAAAAAAAAAAAAAAANGTTCCAAATCCTATTTTGCAAATAGGTAAATAAGATGCTTTGGAATATCTCTGTTATTTATTTTAATGTTGCCGATATCTGTAGATAATTGCATTTTGGATGATAATTGAAAACTTTGACATTGACATGAAAAAAAAATTTAAGTTATACCTAAAGGAAGGTGCAACCGTTTCCAAAGATATTGCTGGTTAAACTTATTAAGTTTATTCATACTCAAAATGTGTGTGATATTTTTTGCTTTGATAAATTCATTAGATCATTAGATCATTATCATCATTTGATCTTTTTATACGCCTCCTTTAAACCTTAAATATCCAGATGAGGTAATACTATCTTTCCGGAATTTCTTCGTTGTACAAAATGTTCCGTCTAACATTTACGCAATCGATGATCTAATCCAATCCGGAGAAACGGGCCGAGGCATGTCATACAAGAAATGGCTTTTGCCCTGGGTATTTAGGGTTACCGTACGGCAGTGCCCGTTGGGACTTTCTGTTCTCACACTTTTTTTTTGCGGTCTTCTTCGCTAAGGAAAAAAAAAAACCTACATAAAATAGACTCATAGACGTGGGCTGGAATACCACAAATCAATAGTACAGCCTATACCATTTTTTATACTTGTCAAGAAACAAAGTCAATATTGAATATATAAATATATACACAACAAAAAAAAAAAAAAAGATATGCGAGAAGGAACACTATCTTTACGCCCGACCATAGCCGACGTAGTAAATGACGCTCAACTTCTTAAAGCCGTTGACATTTTAAAAGAAAAGACATCGGCGTCTGCATACTCGTTGGCGAGTATGTTGAGCGTTGTCAAGTACGTTCTTGGCAAACCCTACTTCCCGGAAACCGTTTTTGGAAATAAAAAAACGGTAGCTTTTGAATTTAAAGGACAAAATTACATTGTTGAATTCACATGTAAAGGACCTTCCGAAGTCAACGCGACTCCTATGGACGTTGACACACGTATCGGAAATAATGGTTTAAATAACCACGTTCAACACACCTCGTCGTTGTCCTCGTCTCCACAAGTTTTGCAACCTACCATCGCTGACATCCTCGGGGACGCCAAAACACTCAGACTTATAGAGTTACTCCAACAGAAAACTAAAGAATCACCAATGAAATTAGCCAGTTTACTTTGTATCGTTAAAGCTGTATTTGACGACGTGGGTATAAAGGATCGATTGTTTCAAAACAAAATCAAATTTTTACATGGTAATCATGGTAATATCATGCAAGAATACATGGTCGAGTTTGAAGATCCACGTAGACCGGATGATCTTGCTTTCGAGCCAAAAACTGAGCTAAATGGAAATAATTTCAATATTTCTCAAGATTCAAAAGCAAACGTCTTTAAAACTGATGTTCATCATCACGATGATGATGAAGATATGATGGATGAATTAGAGAAAGATGAAATTGTGGAAGAGAATCCACCAGAAAGTGAGTTGTGGCGTGCACATATCCCTTCAATTGTTACCAAAAGAAAGCATAATGCAGATAGTCCTCATTCCGAAGATGAACAATGTGTTCAACCACCTATATCCACTAAAAGACGTTCTACGGACAAACATAAGGCGCCCCCCTTAAGTCAGTATTTATTTTTAAGATAAAATGTTTTTATCATGAATTTATTAATTGTTAACCATTTTCAATTTTCAATTTTCATTTTTCATTTTCATAGGTTGTGAAGCTGTCAAACGTCTCTTCACAGGAATTACCAAGACAACTCTACTTCAAAGATTGGAGGAGTCTAAAACATTAATCGCTTCCATAAAGGATAGCTACGCAAATATTCGACCGTCAACATCACCTAATTTAAATTCATCACCTCGTTTGAATCTTTTGTGTCATTTACTTCAATCACCTCCAACCTCTCGAATTGATGGTATTTCTTCTAAAGTTTTTTCAAATTTGGAACTTTACAAATTATTTACCACATACAACGCTTATAAGGAAGAAGTTGCGCAAAATACTCATCTCGATACCTTAAACTCACCCAATAAACGAAATCATACTTCACCTTCATCTGATCCGATGTCACCGATAACCTTTCCAACATATTCTTCATTCATTGACCCAACTGTTACTTTACATATTAAAGAACAAACTGGTGGTAAAGAAGTAGGAAAGCACCGTTTAAATTGCGCATGGAGACTTAGTATACTGTGCGAATTACTGGGAAAGGGAGTATTGTTGATGACCAAAGAATTGAGTGGAGCGAAATTGGAGAGAATTCTTGTTGAAGAATTTTCCAAGCTGGTGGACTTCTTGAAAAATCCCGAAAATCATGATTGGGTTGTTAATATAAGAGAGAAGATGGAATTGGTTGGATTTGATGAAGTTTATGCGCCATTGGCCGAAGCAGATATAGATAATAGTGCAATTACTGGATCGTCAGTAGTTAATAATAATAATAATAATAATAATAATAACAATAATAACAATAATAACAATCATCAGCAAAATTCCATGAAATCCAATATGGGAATGAGTAACGGTGGTCACGTAGACATCCCTGTCATTACATTTGCTATTGATAATATGGCTCAACATTCGCAAGTTATTGACCCGAGATTAGCGATGGCATCAGAAGAAGAAATTATGCGTCATGGACAACAACATTACACGGAAGTAGATCAAAAAAGTGAATCCATTCCGCCCATGAGAGTTCCTGGTAACGGGCGTCAACTTACCTTTGTCAAGGGTGCTAACCAAAAATATTGAAGAAAAAAATAGTATCAAGCAAAACGTGGATGATTTATTAGTAGGTAACATTTCAACAGAAAAAAACTTCTTAAATGAAAATTTTTTTCTTTTGTATGGATTCTTTCTTTAAATAATCTAAATAATCTGTATACACATTAGTTCTGCATCCATCTTAGTGATACTTTTTTTTTTTTGAATTTTATTTTAAAAAAATATATATTTGTTTTAATGGGACGGGAAGATTATTGAGAATTGCAACATTGCAACATTATAACACTATGTAAGAGTGAAGNTAATAATAATAATAATAATAAAAATAATAATAATAATAATAATAATAATAATAATAATAATAATAATAATAATAATAATAATAATAATAACAATAATAACAATAATAACAATCATCAGCAAAATTCCATGAAATCCAATATGGGAATGAGTAACGGTGGTCACGTAGACATCCCTGTCATTACATTTGCTATTGATAATATGGCTCAACATTCGCAAGTTATTGACCCGAGATTAGCGATGGCATCAGAAGAAGAAATTATGCGTCATGGACAACAACATTACACGGAAGTAGATCAAAAAAGTGAATCCATTCCGCCCATGAGAGTTCCTGGTAACGGGCGTCAACTTACCTTTGTCAAGGGTGCTAACCAAAAATATTGAAGAAAAAAATAGTATCAAGCAAAACGTGGATGATTTATTAGTAGGTAACATTTCAACAGAAAAAAACTTCTTAAATGAAAATTTTTTTCTTTTGTATGGATTCTTTCTTTAAATAATCTAAATAATCTGTATACACATTAGTTCTGCATCCATCTTAGTGATACTTTTTTTTTTTTGAATTTTATTTTAAAAAAATATATATTTGTTTTAATGGGACGGGAAGATTATTGAGAATTGCAACATTGCAACATTATAACACTATGTAAGAGTGAAGTTTTAACTTGTATATTTTATACATATTATAAAATTTTTGATAATTTCTTTTTTATAAATTTGCATCTTTTGATAATTCACAAAATCTTGATAAAAATAAACATCAATTAAAAAATAAATAAATTTGAGTAATCACTTCCATGTCTGCATTTGTTATATGTTTGTGGGAAATATATTTCACTATATTAAATTGGATTGAGTCGATTAACTCCTTAATACATTTAACACAATTTTATATAAAATAAACTTGTTTTTTTTTATTTGTATTTTACTCATCAAAAGAAAAATAAATAAATAAAGATTATAAAATGTAATTACAAAAATATTAATAGTTATTAATAGATATTAATGGTTATTAATAGTTATTAATAGTTATTAATAGTTATTAATAGATATTAATAGATATTAATAGTTATTAATGGTTATTAATGGTTATTAATGGTTATTAATGGTTATTAATGGTTATTAATGGTTATTAATTAGTTATAAAAAATGGATCCAAAGTTCCAATTGTATACTCAACAGGAACATAATTTTTAGCATTACCCGCTGATAATTTTCCTACCTCATAAACTGCCCAAGAACTATCAAGATTATTTTTACCAACACAACACATTATAACAGCTTGTGATGATGCAGCTTGTTGAATTGTATAAGTACATAAATTTATATTAGGTGTTGAACTATCATACATTCTAAAACTAGGATTTGGAAAATGTCCAATATTCGGAGAATTCCATGAAGATAAAATAAAATAAAGTTTTGTAACATTCGCTGGTAGATTAGATAAATTGGCTACAATACGATGATGACCTTTATCAAATAAGGTTAAAGTCAAGAAAAATGAATATAAAGAGAATATAAATAGAATATAAAGAGAAATATAAAAACTACCTCTTCGATCTACATGATTCATAATATCTCCGGAATGTGACATATTTGGAATATCATTATAAATAGTGGATTGATAATCATATTTCCTCCAAAATGTGTTTCCTGTATAAAGCATACATGTGCCATCAAGATAATCACATCCGTTCGCTGGATATCCCCAATATAGTTCGAAAGTTAAATTTTGAATTGATAATTCTTTAGAGATAGAGTAAAGAAGAACTATAAGCTGAATATGACTTTCGGCTACTATTCCGTATTCGTTCAGGCTGCATTGAACTCGTCCTGTATTATAATTCTATAAAATATATAAAAATACATTAATACCATCAATATAAAATTTTGATTTATAGTTTAGATAAAGAGTTTTTTTTTAAAAAAAACAGATATATACTAACATTTAATTCTGTTCCTTTATGAATCAATTTTTGTTTTGATACTTCGACTCCCGTTTGTTTTCTCAATGCTTCTTTTAGACCAATAATTGTCTTAATATTTTCAAGTCGTAATTTTATCTTTTGTCCGTTTAATAAGACAACATAGAAATCCCCTACAGTGGAATTTCCATTAACATTAATCTCATTATTATTCTTACTACTTGAAGCTTTTATTTGAGAAATATTTTCAATGTCAATTCTGAAGGGCGCTTTTTCCCAAGCATGATTCAAATCGCGAATTTCCTTAGAAGTCAACACGACCGAACACTCAGGACATTGACGTATAGATGTATTTTTTTGTAAATTACTTATTATACACTTTATGAAATATAATTTTGGAAATATAAAATTATTATTTTGTTTAAAGCATGAAGTGGCGCAGTAAATAAATACCTTTAAACAATATGTTGATACGTGAGTACATTTTTGACTTATAATATCGGATGGAAACTCTCGAGATAATTTATCAAGAGAACATGATGTACACTTCATTTTTTTCTTTTTTTTTTTATGTTCAAGTATAAAAAAAATATAAAGCGACCTATTTATGTAATTTTGCGCGTTGGATGGAAATGTATATATTTATACCGCACGGATTTTCAATCAACATTTTCCGAGTTTATAACAAGGGTGTCCTCAAAATAGACCCCAGGTCAAGACTCTTATTGTCCGTAGCAGGACCTTTTACTTTTAGGATTAGAAGTGAAAATTTGTCTCACATGATTCTTGTCATATATAAATAAATTTTTTTTTTAAAGTATTGTTCATTATAACACAAGAATATCATGTGACACAATGGATCACCATCCAAACTTTTTTTTTATTTAAAAAAAAAATAAAACTTTGAATATAAGTATAGAAATACATAATTTTTTTATACAAATTTGGGAATATCCGAAAAAAAAAATTTACGAGAATAAATGACAATTCAGTATTTAAAGTATTTAAATCAAGAAATTCTTGATTCAAAATCAAATGTTCTAACCAATCTAACCATGTAATGCGCATTCACCAATACTAATCTCGATAGGATCGTAATCATTAGCATTTCCTGCAGAAAATTTTCCAACTTGAATAACTTGCCACATTCCTTCACCAGCTCTTGAAACACAACACAAAATTACAGCTTGAGAATTAGCAGCTTGTTGAATAGTATAAGTACATAATTCCTTATCTGGTTGAGCTTCATCATATAATTTGAAACTAGGAGTTTTGAAATGACCAATTGTAGGTGATTTCCAAGAACTAAGAACAAAATAAAGTTGAGTAACCTCTTGTGGAAGTTGATCAAGCTTGGCTGTGATTCGCTGATGTCCTAAGGAATTTTTTAAAAAAAAATTTAATATTTGACTTACACATTTTAGATATACAATTAAATAAATAAATAAATAATTAAATAAATAATTAAATAAATAATTAAATAAATAATTAAATAAATAAATAAATAAATAAATAAATAAATAAATAAATAAATAAATAATAAATTCACTTCTAACCTTCTTTCTTAGCATTGTCCATCATATCTCCAGAATGTTTCATATGAGGGAAAGAAGGATAATACACAGATGCATAGTCATATTTTCTCCAAAAAGTGTCACCAGCATATAACAAACAACTTCCATCAAGATAATCCTGCGATCCGTTTGCTGGATATCCCCAATGCAAATCAAATACCAAACTCTTGAGAGCTTCTGCTCTAGTAATGTTATAAAGTACTACAATCAATTGGATATGACATCCTGGTCCTATTTTATAATCTGCCAAAGTTCCTGGACGACGTTCAACAGTGTCCTTTATAATATAAATTATATTAAAAATTATATCAGAAATTATATCTCGAAATTATTATTATTGAATTTTATTAAACCTGCAATTCTTCTCCATTATAAATCAACTTTTGTTTGGCTTGATTAACTTGTAATTTCTTAAATATATTAGACCTCAGCGCAATAATAGTTTTATTTTCTTCTAACAACAAAGTAGTTTTTTGTCCATTCAACATTACAACGTGGAATTCTCCTGTTGTAGTATTACCATTATCAGGAATAATTGGTTGGATTTTTCCAATACTATTAACATCAATTTTAAAAGGTGCTTTATCCCACGCTAATTCGAGTGCTTTAAATTCTTGAGGAGTCAAGATTGCGGGGCATTCGGGACATTTACGTAGTGTTTTATTTTGATCCTTAAGTTGAGTTATCAAACACTATATAAAAACATAAAAAAAATGTAAAGGTAATTAAAAGAAATTAAATATTAATAAAAAAAAAAGAATAGGATAAAAAATATATATATATATATATTTTGACATACCCTCAAACAGTTAGAAGAAATATGTTGACAACGTTCTGTAATTGTTGAAGGAGGGAATTCTTTGGAGAGTTTTTCCTGCTTACATTGTGTACATTTCATATTTGCGATCGAAATAAATTGAAGTACGAATTTTAAATAAAACAGGAAACTATTATTGTAAGCTCCAAATCAATATTTATATGTTCAATTCAATTTAAAGATTTTCGTTCTCACGGAAAAACTTGACAAACACTCCGTATAAACTTTATATGGAAAATGAAGGTTACATAGAACATGCATGAGATCTTACAAATTTTGTTAAAATCTTTTGATGAGAAGTCTTTCTTTTATCTAATACAATTTATTTATTTTATTTATTTTCAAACTTTAATAAAAAATCTTTGAATTGTTCTTCATTTATTTAATAAAAATTAATTTATACTTTGATACTGAATTTTATTCACACTTTTTTAATACAATATTTTTTATTTTATTTTCTAGAGATTCTTTAACGAAACTTGTAAAATATTTAATATTCTTTCATTTTTCGAAATATCATTAGTTTTGAAAAAAGAGAACTTTTAATAATTACTTCTTTTACGACGATCTTTTAATATATATATACAAATAAATAATTATAAATGGAAATGATGATCTATGGTTAAGTGATCGTCGAATACGCGATCACAGATTCGTCATCAAAATAAATTTGACCCAATCGACATAAAAAATTTAAAAATTTAATATACTTTCGCTATAAAAGAAAAAAAAAAGTAAGAATCTACCTTTAGTCTATATAAAACTTAATCAAATAAATCCAATATGGCTGGTCCAGACGAATGGCTCGTTACTATAAAAAAATGTCAATTTTTGCCTGAAACAGATATGAAAAAACTTTGTGAAATGGTATGCACATTCAAAAGTAGATCTTCATAGATCTCGGTTAACTTAATAATATGAAGTTTTTATTTATTAAATAGGTCAAAGAGTTACTAATGGAAGAATCAAATATACAGCCAGTACATACACCTGTAACAGTTTGTGGTGATATCCATGGACAATTTTATGATCTATTAGAATTATTTCATGTTGGTGGAGAAATTCCGGACACTCATTATATATTTATGGTAAACCATTTTATTCAAGAATTGGTCATTTATTTCGAATTATATATATATATATATATTTTCAAAAAAATTTATTTCTATTTACCAAGGGAGACTTTGTAGATAGAGGTTATTATAGTTTAGAAACATTTACTCTTTTGATGGTTCTAAAAGCAAGGTATGATATTAATTTATTCAAAATATTAAAGATTAATAAACCATTTATTAATTAATTATTAATTATTGATTCCTTTTTTTCCCCCCTAGATATCCAGACAAAATCACTCTTCTAAGAGGGAACCACGAGAGTAGGCAGATTACACAAGTGTATGGATTTTATGGTAAATTTAAATTATATAAAGTAATTCGGAATTTTTGATATATTATTTATGCGCTTTTCATTTAATTATAAATAAGACGAATGCCAAACAAAGTATGGAAATTCTAATGTTTGGAAATATTGCTGTCAAGTATTCGACTATTTAACTTTGGCTGCAGTAAGTTTGAATAAAAATAAGGATTGCTTGTTATTAAGTATAATTGTTGTAATAATAAAGTCGAATTTGAATAGATTGTTGATGGGCGGGTTTTATGTGTTCATGGTGGTTTATCACCCGAAGTTAGAACACTGGATCAAATACGAACGATACCTAGAGCTCAAGAAATTCCTCACGAAGGCGCCTTTTGTGGTAAGGCTACAATTAGTTATTAATTTTAAAATTTATATTTTATTTACATTTTATTTACATTTTATTTACATTTTATTTACATTTTATTTACATTTTATTTACATTTTATTTACATTTTATTTACATTTTATTATTATTATTATTTTTTTACTTAATTTATATTTCTTTTTGATAGATTTAATGTGGTCAGATCCGGAAGATATTGAAACATGGGCAGTAAGTCCACGAGGTGCTGGTTGGTTATTCGGAGCAAAAGTAACAAATGAGGTATAAAGTTTTATTTTTAATGATTTAAAAAGAAAATTATATATAATTAATATCTTTTTCGTCTTTCTTGTTTAATATAGTTCAATCAAGTTAATGATCTAACTCTAATAGCTCGGGCTCATCAATTAGTACAGGAAGGTTATAAGTATATGTTTCGAGATGAGAATCTTGTTACTGTATGGTCAGCACCAAATTACTGTTATCGTTGTGGAAATGTAGCATCTATCATGGCAATTGACGAAAATTTGCAAATTGATGAAAACAGTTTTAAAATTTTCAATGCTGTTCCAGATCAAGAACGTTCTATTCCACCTAGGGTTGGTCCTGGTCAATATTTTCTTTAAAAAAAAAAAAAACGAGAATTATATTTTGGGTTAATTACTTTGTATTTGTAGATAACAAAAAAAAAAAAAAGGGAGAAAAAAAAGTATACCAGCCTTTGTAAAAGAATAGAAAATTTCAATTGCTGGAATATTTGAATTATAAGTTTTTAAATTAAATTAAATTTATAATGCAAATTTATTTAACAAGTACAATTCTTCAATTCAATAATATTTTTGTAGATAATCATTCTCTTCAAATTGATTCATTAATTTCAACTTCATAATTGATAGAAATTATTTTTATATAAATACTGTAGTATTTTTTTTTTTTTTTTTTTTT
>PQFF01000482.1:0-31578 GCA_003547095.1 Diversispora epigaea | reverse complement strand
TTTTTTTTTTTTTTTTTTTTTAATTCTGTACATCATTATAACAAATTATTAATTTTAAATTTTTAATATATTTATTAATTATAAAATTAAATTTATTCAACTTTAGTATCTACTTCTATTTTGCATAACATATACATTCCGTTTTACTCTTTTTGCTCTTCCAAGTAGTAACAATGGATTGACGGATTTAAATCTAGGTTAAGTTTCCTTTCCTGATATTTCTTTTAAACCGTAAATGGGGTTTAACATTTATTATAAATCCATTCAACACTTTTGTCTTATTTTCGTTGAATTGAAAGTAAATGTAAAATATTATATTTATTATATTCTTTTAACAAATTCCCATTTCAATTCAACGATTAAAAAAATCCACATTCACTTCCATATCACCATCATAAGTCCTGTCCTCTACATAAACCCACCGAAAATAGAGAAAGTAAACATTCAAATTTTTCAGGATTAATACGAGAAAATTTAAATCTGTGTATCAACTAGTGTAACCATAGTTTTTCCGTTTAAAATGGCTTCCCAATATATTTTAGAGCTAAAATTTTAACAGAAACATTTGGATGGCTAAAGCAGGAGCAAACTATAATTTTATCATGGAGGAATCAAATGATTACAATAATTACAATAATTGCAATGATTACAATAATTGCAATAATTACAATAATTACAATAATTACAATGATTACCGAACCAGAAAATTGCACAACAAAACAGAAACATTGGCGGAAGACAAACACTGAAGAACACGAACAGGAAAAATGAAAACGAAACAACTGACAAGAAATAGAATTTGAAATGAAAATAATAACGATGAAATTGAAATTGAAACTGAAACTGAAAACGAAGACAAGGACGAAACAGAAAATGAAGAAGTTGAAATTAAAATTAAAATATAAACTAAACAATTATATCAACAAGTGAAAAAAAGTGATGCGAGATCATTTGTAATAAATTATAATAAATAACCTAGATAAGATGCGGAGTACCAAATTTTTTTTTGTTTCGTACACATTCGTACAATGTACAATTGTGTACGGCCTCATTACTTTTAGTTCGGTACACCGCTCATGTGATTTACCTTACTCCACCTTTCTATATTATTTATATTATTTCTATAGATCGCTATGAGCAAGGGACTGAAACGTACACCAAGTTTAGGGACGATGCCTGGTTTTTCCAGCATTTCAGCAATAGAATCACCTAGTCCGACAGGAGCTAATACTCTAAATAGACCTGCTCAGGCATCACAGTCGTTATATCCCCTATGTTTAAATCTTTTAGAAAGACTTTACTGTGTAGAAGATTTTGAACAATATTTAATTCAAGGACAGAGTGCTATGCAGAATGGCTCAATAGTGGGCACCCCAACGTCAGAAAATGGTCCAAGCAATTCAAGCAATTCTAGCGTTGTTCTTAAAGACCCCGTTACGCTTTTATGGCAGACTTTTCGGTTGGGGTATCCGCTATGTGCACTCTTCAACGCTTTACAACCACAAAAGCCGTTAAAAGTCTCAATTGAGGACGCAAGATCAGGCAGCATCAATAGTAACAACAAATCCAAGGCTAATAAAGCCTACGTATACCATTTTCTCGTTGCTTGCAGAGAAGAATTACAATTTAATCCAGAGCAAATTTTTACCATCACCCAATTGTATCTGGATGATACAAATGGGTTTGTTAAAGTATGTTCCTAGATAAATCGAAAGGATATTTAGGGTTAAAAGATGCATTTCAATAATTCATATAGCAGAAAGCAAGCATTAATTACATTAATTATTAATTACTCAAATTTTAGAAACTTTTATTGACATCTAAATTTTGATTTATTTTGTATTTTAGGTCATTAACACTGTGAAGTTAGTTACGGACAAAATTGAAGATAAAGGTCTTCTTGATTTGTCTAAAAAACAATTTTTACGAAGTTCTGACCCAATGCAACCAACAGATAATAGAGCAAGAGTTGTACATGAATTATTAGAGACAGAACGAAAATATGTTCAGGATATGGAAGTTTTACAGGTATTTTAATATATAATTTCACTTAATTATCAAATAATTTTTTATTTTACTAATAAAAATTCATATTATTTTTAAGAATTATGCACGAGAACTTCAAAATCAAGATATTGTCAGTGCGGATACAATTCATCTGTTGTTCGCTAATCTCAATCAACTAGTAGATTTTCAACGTCGTTTCCTTATTGGTGTGGAATCCATGTCTAGTGAATCACCAGCAGAACAACGATTTGGAAATCTATTTATACAAATGGTATGCTATAAATTTCTATAATATTCGATAATATTCGATAAAATTTTTTTATAATAACAATATTTTTTTTAATAGGAAGAAAATTTTGCAGTTTATGAACCATTCTGTGCTAATTATCAATTCGCATCTGAGTTAGTTATCCAAGAAACTCAAAACTTACAGGTATTATTATTATTATTATTATTATTATTATTATTATTATTATTATTATTATTATTATTATTATTATTATTATTATTATTATTATAAAATAATTTTCTAATTAATATTGCTTAAAAACTTTAATAAGAAATTGGCTAAAATAGTGGAGCCTACGTACGAACTACCATCATTATTAATTAAACCAATCCAACGCATTTGTAAATATCCTCTATTATTACAGGTATTTGTTATTTCATTATTTAATAATTTGTGTGAAAAATATTTAAGGAATTTAAATTTAATTAATTTCATTAATTTCATTCTTCAAAAAATGTAGGAATTATTGAAATTCTCAAATAAGGATGAAACGCTTTATTATGAGGAAATTGAACGCGGTCTTCATGCTATTAAACGTGTGGCTGATCGCGTCAATGAAACTCGACGCAAGCAAGAAAATGAAGCTGTTGTTAAAGATTTGGAACGTCGGGTAGAAGATTGGAAAGGTCATCAAATTTCACAATTTGGAGAGCTTCTACTCGAAGATGTATTCACAATGTCCAAAGATGATTCTGAACGTGAATATCACGTTTATTTATTTGAAAAGATTTTGCTTTGTTGCAAGGAGACTAATCCTAAAAAACCGCAAAGTAAACAACCTATTCTTAAAAACAACACAAGGAAACAGAAAAGAGCTAGTCTGCAACTCAAAGGAAGGATTTTTATACACAATATTACAGCTGTGGTAGATAACAGTCGGTTAGGGGGTAAGTTATCAATAAATACGTTTTAACTCTCAGAAACCCTAAATAGAATATTTCTTTCTTTAATCTCTAATATTGATTTATCATTTTAGTATTGTCTTTGAAAGTATACTGGAGAGGGGACCCTGATATGGAATCTTTTTCACTTAAATGTCGGAATGAAGAACAACTTAAACAGTGGAAATCTACTTTGGAGAAGTTGTTGTCCGATTGCAGCAATCGACAACCAGTTTCTGTTAACACGCTGAAAGACTCGGAATCAATAATTCCCGTTAAACGAACTGCAGTATCTAACACACAGTTAGCATCTTTACAAAACCTTGATATCCCTATACATTCCCGTCGAGATGATGACGCTGCATCATTTATAGATGATGAAGATGAAGATGAAGACGAAGGTGAGGAGGAGGAAATTGATGATTGGAATAAAAAAAATAATAATGCCAAACTCAAAAGTCAATCTTTACCTTATGGACAATATCCTTCATCTGCACATAATGGAAGAGCTCGATCACGAACAGAAGACGGTTCAGGACAACAATCTAACTGGAATTCTAGCTCTCCTCCACCACCACCACCACCAAGTGTTCCTAATGTGCATCCTCAACATCGTGTCCACGCAAACGTATCGATGCCACCTTTGCCTCGCAACGGGTCGAATACCGCAACACCAGCTATGACCACATTTCCATCCGGTGCTATTATGGGAGAAAATTCTCCGCCTCAATCTTATCCAGGTTCACCCGAGCAATCAACGCGTAGTAGCACAAGCACAACTAATTCTAATCCCACAAGTATATGGCAACGACGAAGTGTAGAACATCCTTCACCTCTTGCAGATACTGTTGCTAAGTTTATGTTGACCGAAGATGATGAATACATGGCACCACCTCCAATAATGCAACGTGCACATTCTCACAGCGCAGCTGCTGGTCAAACTTTTCAGCAAACTGTCGGAACTTTACCCTCAACATTACAGTCGAATACTATACAGCCTAATTTGATTCAGCCTAATTCAACACAACCTCCTACAGTAGTAAATCGGATGCGGTCTCAAAGTAGCCCGAATATTCAGGCTATTCAAGAATGGGAAGGAACGGAAACTTTACCGGACCTTCCTAATTCTACAAATGTAGTTCGAACAATTGCTAGCAATGTATTCCATTCCACTGGTACACAACAACGAGATAGTGGATCAAGCACATCTTCACGAACATCTGTACAATCAGCACCTAACGCGCCAACCAACAGTGCACCTACCAATAGTGGTGTATCTTCACCTCCAAACGGCCATACAAATGGTCATCAACATTCATTATCTAATTTCTCTACTACTATGAAGATTAAGGTCAACTATGCTGATGATATTTTTGTAATAGTGGTTCCACAAGACATCGAATACAGAGAATTATGCGATCGTGTAGAACGTAAAATACGTCTATGTTCTACGAGGCGTGATGAAAGTGTTCCTATTCGCATTAAGTATCAGGATGAAGACGGTGATTACATTACAATTAATTCCGATGAAGATGTCTTGATGGCATTTGAAGGTCGTCTCGCCGCAGGAGGGAATTTTGTTAATCTATACGTTAGCTGAATTTCCTGATATTAAATAAGAAACAACATCATAATAGTTTCCTTAGACTGAAGTCATAATACTTTTAATTCTTTTAACGGGGGAAGTTTATGAAATATAAAACATGCCCCTAAAAAAAAAAAAACTTTCCACATATAATATATACAATATATACACAATATACACAATTTTTCTTACCTCATTTGTTTTTATAAAAAGTTTTCAAAACTAAAAAAAATATAATTTTGCATATTTCTTAATTAATTTTATTGAATCTTTGAGACAAAACTTTCATTATTATATCATATTATCATAAATTCTCGTTTGAAAAATTCATTGATATTAATCCCAATTCCTTTTTTCACTTTTTTGGTAAATATAATTTTAAATATAATTTTTTATTGTTGGTAAAATACTTTTTATTGTAATTTTTTATTATATACACAAAATTTCTTCTTTAAATTATTATTTTTTTTTTTTTGTAAAAATTATTTTTTTTGTACGAATATACTTAAGTGACCAAAGGTATTTGAGTTAAAGAAGNTGTCTTGATGGCATTTGAAGGTCGTCTCGCCGCAGGAGGGAATTTTGTTAATCTATACGTTAGCTGAATTTCCTGATATTAAATAAGAAACAACATCATAATAGTTTCCTTAGACTGAAGTCATAATACTTTTAATTCTTTTAACGGGGGAAGTTTATGAAATATAAAACATGCCCCTAAAAAAAAAAAAACTTTCCACATATAATATATACAATATATACACAATATACACAATTTTTCTTACCTCATTTGTTTTTATAAAAAGTTTTCAAAACTAAAAAAAATATAATTTTGCATATTTCTTAATTAATTTTATTGAATCTTTGAGACAAAACTTTCATTATTATATCATATTATCATAAATTCTCGTTTGAAAAATTCATTGATATTAATCCCAATTCCTTTTTTCACTTTTTTGGTAAATATAATTTTAAATATAATTTTTTATTGTTGGTAAAATACTTTTTATTGTAATTTTTTATTATATACACAAAATTTCTTCTTTAAATTATTATTTTTTTTTTTTTGTAAAAATTATTTTTTTTGTACGAATATACTTAAGTGACCAAAGGTATTTGAGTTAAAGAAGAAAGTTTATTAAGTGAAATAGATGAAAATTCCATTTGTAATATAAAATTAATAACTGAAGTAAATGATGACCTATAAATGAATATTAGATATTAGGGATATATGCTTTTAAATATTGTTCAATTTTATTATTTTAATAATTATTTTTATAAAATCGTCAAATAATGATAAATAATGATAAATAATGATGTTACATTTTAAATATTAAGTTCGATATTTATTTTTAATAACCCCAAAAAACAACAAAATTATAATTACATATAAAATTAAAGCGATCACATAATATTGAACATAAAAAAATGATTCCAAAATTTTGATGACTATTTTTAGAGTTTGGCTTTATTCTGAACATCTATGATTTCATCATACAATAATGTTGTCAAAAATTCGGAATATTCTTTTCCAGTGATCTGGCTTGCTAAATATCTTTTTGCTAACAGATACTTGCTTGCACCAAAATGTTGAGGACCTAATTGTTTTTCAATTTTGTTCATTTCTTCTTCAAGTAATTTATTAATGAATTCAGGTGTAATAATTTTACCCTCGACAGTCCGAGAACTATGTCTGACCCATTGCCATAGTTGAGATCGTGAAATTTCAGCGGTAGCAGCATCTTCCATGAGATTATTGATTGGAACACATCCTAATCCTCGAAGCCATGACTCAACGTAAGTCAAACCCACGGAAATATTTCCACGAATACCTTTCTCAGTGATGGATCCTTGAACATTTGGGTTCAGTAAATCCAACGCTGTGACATTAACATCCTCGCGTCGAACAAAGATTTGATTTGGTGTCTTTAAATTTTCATCAAAAACTTCCAAAGCAATCTTAACCAAGTCTGGGTGAGCGACCCATGTACCATCATGACCAGCTTTTACTTCACGTAATTTGTCCTGACGAACTTTTTCGAGCGCCGCTTTATTAGCTTCAGGATCATTTTTTATGGGAATTTGAGCTGCCATGCCTCCCATAGCATGGACCCCTCGACGATGGCAAGTTTTGATAAGCAAACGTACATATGAATCCATGAAAGGAGAAGTCATGGTTACATCTCCACGATCAGGAAGTATGAAATTAGGATTATGGCGAAATTTTTTGATTACGGAGAAAATATAATCCCATCGTCCACAATTAAGACCAGCAGAATGCTCACGAAGTTCATAAATAATTTCGTCCATCTCAAATGCTGCCAAGATAGTTTCAATTAATACGGTTGCACGAATGGTACCACGTGGAATACCCAAAAGATCTTGCGCGACATTAAATACGTCATTCCACAATCTAAACGGATAAAAGTTAATGTTTTGATCTTCTCGTGCAAAAAAAAAAAAAAAAAAAAAAAAAAAAAAACAAAAATTAAAANAATTTTCATCAAAAACTTCCAAAGCAATCTTAACCAAGTCTGGGTGAGCGACCCATGTACCATCATGACCAGCTTTTACTTCACGTAATTTGTCCTGACGAACTTTTTCGAGCGCCGCTTTATTAGCTTCAGGATCATTTTTTATGGGAATTTGAGCTGCCATGCCTCCCATAGCATGGACCCCTCGACGATGGCAAGTTTTGATAAGCAAACGTACATATGAATCCATGAAAGGAGAAGTCATGGTTACATCTCCACGATCAGGAAGTATGAAATTAGGATTATGGCGAAATTTTTTGATTACGGAGAAAATATAATCCCATCGTCCACAATTAAGACCAGCAGAATGCTCACGAAGTTCATAAATAATTTCGTCCATCTCAAATGCTGCCAAGATAGTTTCAATTAATACGGTTGCACGAATGGTACCACGTGGAATACCCAAAAGATCTTGCGCGACATTAAATACGTCATTCCACAATCTAAACGGATAAAAGTTAATGTTTTGATCTTCTCGTGCAAAAAAAAAAAAAAAAAGAAAGAAAAAGAGAAGATAATATACGATACCTTGCTTCTAAGTGGGATTCCATCTTTGGTAAGTAAAAATATGGTCCAATTCCATTTTCAATTAATTTCTTGGCGTTATGAAAGAAATAGAGAGCAAAATCAAAAATGGAGGCTGAAACAGGAATGTTGTCGATTAAAACATGTTTTTCTTCCAAATGCCAACCGCGAGGACTGCATTTTGTTATGATTTCAAGTTTTAAGTATCAGCGACAAATTCCCGGACCAGGGTTAATATATATATTTATTTTTTTCAGATTATTGATTACATTTACCGAACAATCAAGGTGGCAATTTTACCACCTTTACGCAAAGAATATTTCTTATTATTTCCAGGATTGGTGTATGTAATAGTTCCAAGAATAGCATCTCGCAAATTTACTTGTCCATCAATATTGTTATTCCATGTAGGAGCATTAGAATCTATATAATCGAATAAAAAATTTTATTACAAGAACTTATTGATTTAATTCACTTATGATGGAGAAAAATTACCTTCAAAATCGGCCATGTAAGTATAAGCACCGCAATTTAAAGCATTAATAACCATTTTCCTATCTACTGGTCCCGTAATTTCAACGCGTCTGTCAACCAACCCAGGAGAAGGATATGCACCACGCCAAGTATCATCATTCCTAATATGAGCAGTTTCCGGTAAAAAGTCAGGAAGAACTCCTCGGTCTAATTCTTGTTGTCGAAGAACACGACGTTGAAGTAATGCTTTTCTAACAGGATTAAAAGCTCTTTGGAGCTTTGCTAGAAATGAAAGAGCCTCAGGAGTAAGAATTTGTTCATGGGATTTACTCACTGGAGCAAGAATTTTAACACCGGAAACAGAATTGTAAGACATCTCTTTGGCAGGAAAACGTAAAATGTAAAGATGAGAAACTTTTATATCGGAAATTTGCGGGAAAGCTAAAAATTATATCATACAAAGGGCTGAATTCACTAGATTATCTCATTATCATCATCTTCATCTATCCACCAGTAATATTCAAGAATGCTGACCAATAAAATCAGAATATTTAATATATTTGATCTCAAGGTTCTTAATCAATTTTTTTTGTTTTGAAAATGCTCTTTTAACTGTAATCTTTTTAAATTTATGGTGAGTTTTATTTAAATTGAATAAACGGATGATCTTTTAAATTTATTGATTCAACAAAATAACTAATTTTGGAGAATTTTCTCCGAAAAATAAATTGAAAAAAAAACTGTATAAATTTTCTTGATAATATATAAAGATAAAAATAGTAATGTTGATGTAATTAACCAAAATCAGTAAGTTAAGTGAAAGAATAATCATTATATATTTTTTTTATAGGAAGATTTATAAGTAAAAAATGAATACATTCGGTCAAGATAAAATATTTTAAAAAAAATTTTGTAGTACAGCATTTTCGCCTTGTCTTTATATATTGTGAAAAATCAGATGACAGAAATTCACAGCCGAAGGTATATTTTTGGATTAATTTATACCACGAATAGAATGATCAAACGGGTTTTGAGATTTTCCGGGAAACAAAAGTGACACCAACCAAAACTGTGAAATTTCTTTTTCGAGTTGTATGAGTAAGGCTTAACAATATTTAGATATTAATTAAAATAAATAATTAAAATAAATAATTAAAATAAATAATTAAAATAAATAATTAAAATAAATAATTAAAATAATTAAAATAATTAAAATAGGATAATTGGATAATGGGATGGGAAAATGGGATAAAATCTACCTCCAAATTTAGAAATTGAAAGATAAACGTATGACGCGAATGATTATAACTCTGTTACACATAATCAATAATGTTTTTTCTTATTTATATATATATTTTTTCTATATTTTCTAAATTTTTTTTTATATTTTTTATTTTTTCATATCTAATGCAATTACTTCACTGAAATTACTGAAATTAATAATGAACAAAATGGACAAGAACTCAACTGTTGAAATGTCATCAGCGATTTTTCATTCAAAGTCTATAGTTCCTTTTATGTCGGATAAAAATTTTTCACTATTACTTCCTATAATTATCTATTGGATATATTCCGGACTGTACCACTTAATTTCGATATTTAAAATTCCATTCTTTGAAAAATACCGAATTCGTTCTACCGATGCAGAAAAACTGAATAAGGTTACCATGGGTGAAGTACTTAAATCCGTCATATTACAACAAATCATGCAAACGGTATTGGGTTTAATAGTATTGATTACGGAAGGCGAAGACGTGTTACTTGACGATACAGTTGAAATGCAACACATTAGTCAAACATTAAAAACATTTTCTACGAAATATAATGCATGGAAAATAATCGAACCTTATCAAGACATTATCACAGAATCAATCTATTGGTATATTATACCAGCTGCGAAATTTTTATTAGCGATGTAAGTCGATATATTCACTCAAATAGAAGTCAATCGGAAATTTAATAAGGATTTATATTATTTTCTTATTATTATTATTGTTATTATATATATAATATAGGATCATATTAGATACTTGGCAATATTTTCTGCATAGATTGTTTCATCAAAGCAAATTTCTTTATCGACATATACACTCGTTACATCATCGATTATATGTACCTTATGCATTTGGTGCACTTTATAATCACCCAATTGAAGGACTTTTATTTGATTCTCTTGGTGCTTGTTTAGCATTTAATTTTTCAGGAATGACGATTAGAGGTGGAGCGGTGTTTTTTGCATTTTCATCCTTAAAGACTGGTAATTAAGAAAAAAAATGATAATAATTTTTAAATAATTTTATTTAAATTATAAAGTATTGAATTAACATTTTTTTTTTTTTTTTTTTTTTCAAAAANATTGGTATATTATACCAGCTGCGAAATTTTTATTAGCGATGTAAGTCGATATATTCACTCAAATAGAAGTCAATCGGAAATTTAATAAGGATTTATATTATTTTCTTATTATTATTATTGTTATTATATATATAATATAGGATCATATTAGATACTTGGCAATATTTTCTGCATAGATTGTTTCATCAAAGCAAATTTCTTTATCGACATATACACTCGTTACATCATCGATTATATGTACCTTATGCATTTGGTGCACTTTATAATCACCCAATTGAAGGACTTTTATTTGATTCTCTTGGTGCTTGTTTAGCATTTAATTTTTCAGGAATGACGATTAGAGGTGGAGCGGTGTTTTTTGCATTTTCATCCTTAAAGACTGGTAATTAAGAAAAAAAATGATAATAATTTTTAAATAATTTTATTTAAATTATAAAGTATTGAATTAACATTTTTTTTTTTTTTTTTTTTTTCAAAAACATAAATTATAGTCGATGATCATAGTGGTTATAGATTTCCATTTAATCCCATTCAAAGAATATTTGGAAATAATACTGCCTAGTGAGGAAATTTTCTTTAATCTGAAATTTTTTTTTTAATTTAATTCAATTAATTGTCAATCAACTTTCTTTTTTTTATTAAAAAAAAGTCATGATATTCATCATCAACCTTACGGAATGAAGGCAAATTTTTCTCAGCCATTTTTCACATTTTGGGATCGTGTGCTTGGAACTCATATGCCTATAGATCAAAAACATCAAAATCGTCAAAATCATATAAAGGTAGTAAAAGAAAATACTATCAATGATATTTCCAACGATATCTCTAATGATATTTCTAGTATTGATAATAATCAAGCTTTTAAAAAGGAAGAAATTGTTAATCCCGAAGTTTTGTCCCCTGGAAGATTTAATTTAAGATCAAGAGAAAATTTATCCTAATTATTTATTTTTATTTTATTTTATTTTTATTATTATTATAAAATCCTTATTTATAATAAGAATAATCTCAAATTAATTTGGGATTGGGATTGTATTTTTATAAACAAAAAACTTTCATTATTTTTATCAAAACCCATATTAGGAAATTTTTAATAATAATAATAATAATAAAGACAACCTAGACAATTTTTCATACATAATCAAAAATAACCTCTTTAATATTTTATTTCTTATATAATAATAGAATAATATGAATATTTATGTATTTGTGAGTTTTTTCCATTCGTTGTAATAAATTGACTGCATCCTTTAATGTTAAAAATTACATTTAGTGTATCATCTAACTTTTGCGTCCCAATTTAACAAATGCTGAATTGATAAAGAAGTTAACAATCTTTAAATTTTTTGTATTACTTTGTGTGACTCAAAATTATTATTGATCTTTAAGTTATACTGTAATAAAAATTGTATCAGGTCAGGTATCTATTATTTATTTATTTATTAATTATTAGTATTATTATTAATTATTAGTATTATTATTAATAATAATTATCATTATTATTATTATTATTATTAATTATTAGTATTATTATTATTATTATTATTATTATTATTATTATTATTATTATTATTATTATTATTATTATTATTATTAATTAATTAATATTATCATCTTTCAATTTATAAAATTATAACCTTATCAAAAAAATAAATATAATATTTAAAATTTAAACTGAGAAAAAAATGAAATTCTTTAATTTGTAATACAAAACTAATTTCTATTTATAATTTCGTATTGTTATTGTCAGCAAGTTGATCCTGAAACGAAATTGTAAATATCATATGATATTATAACTTCTCTTGGTGGCAACTTACTTTTATGTGTGGCTATCCATACCTGGCAATAACCAAAAGTACAATTTTGGAAATATCGAATTTATTCGCTCTCAATTTTTCTTGGTCCTGTGAAAACATTATCATATACATATACACACACACACACACATATATATATATATATATATATATTTTGTTGTAAATAGTAAATGGTTCACTCAACTACTATTACCACTATGAAGTCCAAAAAACCAGTTACAAAAAAGGGAATAAAATCTGTTAATACATCCGTGATTCCTCACCCCTTGTCTTTGTCTCAACACCAACAACACTTTCCCCAACAGCAAAATCATGTTTTAAATAGTCAAAGTTCTTTATCCATATCTCGTAACAAGCATTGGAAATATATATCTTCTTATCATGGTCCATGGCTTCAACTTCCCTTGGAACTTCTCGAATCTCTTTACATGCTCAATAATGACAATGTTGCTACTCCTCCTCCACCGATGATTGATCCTATTATTTTTGGTAATTTGATATCAATTCGTCGTTTAGTTGATGAGGCGGCAGATTTATCAGTTCGAGCTGCTTCTGGTATGTCAAATACTGGTTCGGGACATACAAGAAATTTAATGTCTCATACGCGACAACATAGGATGCGTGAACTTGCGGTTAATAAATTAGCACTTGCTTATCGAATTGATGAAATAGCTACGGCTGTGGTTACAATGCAATCTGCTAGTGCAATTGATGAAGTTGCTAGTAGAGTTTTGAAGAAAAATTCAACGAATTTAGAGGCATTATATGTGAATTTTTTTCATGAAAAAATTCCATCGAGGTAAATATAAATTTGAAATATTTAAAAATATAAATTTAGATTTATTATTATATATATTATTATTATTATTATGATTATTTTATATATATATATATATATATATATATGTTATTATTATATATATTATATTATTATTATATATATTATATTATTATTATATATATTATATTATTATTATTATTATTATATATATATATATATATATATATATATATATAATAATAATAATAATAATATAATATATATAATAATAATATAATATATATAATAATAATATAATATATATAATAATAATATAATATATATAATAATAATATAATATATATAATAATAATATAATATATATAATAATAACATATATATATATATATATATATTATTATATATATATTATATTATTATTATTATTATTTTATATATATATATATATATATATATATGTTATTATTATATATATTATATTATTATTATATATATTATATTATTATTATATATATTATATTATTATTATTATTATTATATATATATATATATATATTATTATATATATATTATATTATTATCATTATATATATATTATATTATTATCACTATATATATATTATATTATCATCATTATATATATATTATATTATTATTATCAAATAAGGAAAAGGGATTGAAAAAAAAATGCAACAACTTATTTGTTGTAGTACTATTAGATTAAAATTGGCTTATACGGGAGGATATGGAATTTCCCCAACCTAATACTTTGCACACTTTTTATCCACCATAAGTAGAATGCTATCACAATCTACATCCACTGATACACTTGATCAGATTATCGCAACTTCTTCAACAACTCCAGAATTTTATCGTACTCGTGGAGTTGTAAAATGTTTTAAAGAAGAATTTGTTGGTGCTCTCCGTGATTTTAAAATGGCTTTGACACATATTAAACATCGAAAACGTGTAAATAATGTTTTATTAGGAAAAAAACCAACTTTACCTCTTCATAATCATCATGGAAATGAAGATGATGAATGTACAGGAACAGAAAGTCAATTATATTTTTTACGTGCAGCATGTTATTTACAATATGCAATTAGTTTAATTGATAAAGCAATTCAAAAAGTTGATGGAGTAGAACGTAGAGATGGGGAAGGAAGTGAATTAAGATTAATTTCAGTTAAAAAAGGAGTAAAAAATGGAATATCTACACTTCCCAAACTTGAGGAATATCGTAAAGAACTTTTACCAATAATAAATCAGGTACAAAATTTAACAAGACGATCTTTAAGAGATTATACTCATTTTCTTGGATTTTATCCCAGTTCTTTGCCTTCATTTTCATCTATGAATGAAGAAGATACATCCAAAGCAAGCACTCCAATTAATTCAAGAGATTCTTCACCGGTTAGATCATTTAAAGATAATAAAGATAAGGATAATAATAATTCATCTACAAATATAATTGAAAATAATGTTGTTGATGTAAAATTTATTGATCGAAATCGTAGCAAGATACCTGATAAAATATCTAATATTTCATCTGGATCAATTGGATCACCCGGATCAAATGGATCATATGGTCCAATTATGAAAGATCATAATAATAATAATAATAATAATAATAATAATAATAATAATAATAACTATAATAATAATCATAATAATAATCATAATAATAATGATAATAATAATAATAATAATAATAATAATAATACTAATAATTAATAATAATANTATCATATGATATTTACAATTTCGTTTCAGGATCAACTTGCTGACAATAACAATACGAAATTATAAATAGAAATTAGTTTTGTATTACAAATTAAAGAATTTCATTTTTTTCTCAGTTTAAATTTTAAATATTATATTTATTTTTTTGATAAGGTTATAATTTTATAAATTGAAAGATGATAATATTAATTAATTAATAATAATAATAATAATAATAATAATAATAATAATAATAATAATAATAATAATAATAATAATAATAATAATAATAATAATAACTATAATAATAATCATAATAATAATCATAATAATAATGATAATAATAATAATAATAATAATAATAATAATAATCATCATCATCATCATCAACATCATCAACATCATCAACACCATCATCATCATCATCATCATCAGCCTCATCATTTTCATGGTTATCAACAACCTCATACTTATGCGACATATCATCCACTTCTTATTGAGGCATGGTATGCTATAGCACTTAATTATGTTCTTCTCGGAGATCTTCATATCGGTGCATTATGGCATTCTCGAATTACAGAGATGCATGAATGTATTGAAGGTTATCCAGTATTTCTTCCAGCGCGTTCAATGGCTCAAGCGGATTACATGGAAGTTTTGGAACGTGTTAAAAAGGCAAATAGTCTTTCACAACATGAAAAATTAAAAGAATTAGTAGAAATTGTAAAGCAAAAAGAGAAAGAAAGAGAGGAAAAGGAACGTGAATGGGTAGAAAAACATCAACATCCCAGGATGCTCTTAACATCATCAGAAGAAGATAATAATAAAGATACGATTGAAATTAAAAAGGTTGGAGTGAAAATTGGGAAAAAATCTAAAAGTGTTAGTAATCAAAATAAGAATGGTAATACTGTCGCACCAGTTATTGGTATTGATGGACAGAGGCATCATCCTTGTTGTCCTCTCGCACCTGGAAATCATTCAACACAAAAGGATCATATTCATAACCACAATCATTCTTCTTCTTCCTCTTCTTTTTCTTCTTCTTCTTCTTCTTCTTCAGGTTCTTCAAGTGCATCATCTAATAATGTAAATACAAATTGTAATGGTAATCCGGGGGGTCCAAGACAATATCCATTACATACACAAAGAGCGGATTCAGTTATGATGTGGTTAAGAGCCGTCATTCTTAGACCGGAAAAATCAAATGAGGTGAAAACTAACAAGCCAATGACATCTAATGAAATTTTAAATAGGGAAAATAATAATCATTTTGAAGTAAAGACAAACGGAGAAGGAAACGCAACAGAATTTGATACAAAGTGAGATGATAAAAAAAAATGGTGTTGAGATAATAATAATTTCATCTTAATAGAGCGAGTGGATGGTGAGTTTAATTTCAAAATATATTTATAAAGTAAAATTAATTAATTTTATTGGAAATTTTAATATTTACTTTTGAAATATATTATTATTATCATTATTATTATTATTAATTATGATTACTAATTATGATTATTAATTATTATTATTATTATTATTAAGAAGTGTTTACTGGATAAAGTTATAAATTAATTAATTTTTATTTTTGAGCTTAAATTTTATCTGTTGAATATTCAGAAATATATAAATATTTATATCTATTATAAGTTTATTTTTTACTATTATTATGTATATTCTTTGTTAAAAAAAAAAAAAAGTTAAAATATTATCATAATATTTATTTATTGTAATATATCGTGGTATATAATTATATAATATTTGTATGTTATATTTAAAAAATTAAAATCAAATTTATTGAATCTCATCTTTGTCGATTCCAATAAACCCATCTCTTATCATTTGTCTCATTTTTATCAGTTTTATCAGCTTCCTCGTTTTTGACAGTTCCCTTATCTTCTTTGATACCCTCATTTTTATTTCCCATCAATGATTTACCTGTCAATACACCCATTACACCAGATGTAATATAAGTCGTTGTATCTAAACCTAAAGGAGTATTTTAAAAATTTAATTGAATTTAAATTAGAAGAATACATAAATTGCTAAAATTTACCACCAAAGACATAAAGAATTAAGCTAACTTCTGATTAAAAAAACACTGGTAGTAAGCATTTGCAATATTCTTTGTAATCATATTATACTGATTTACAAACCTGCTGCTCCAATAGATTGCAAAGTTGGAATATTGAAGCCACTAGTTTTATCAGTTTTCTCATCTTTGTTAGTTTCCTTATCTTCTTTGATAGCTCCCTTATTTTCATTGACATCCTCATTTTTATTTCCCATCAATGATATACCCGCAAATACATCCATTACACCAGATGTAATATAAGTCGTTGTATCTAAACCTAAAGGGGGTATTTTAAAAATTTAATTGAATTTAAATTAGAAGAGTACATAAAATTGCTAAAATTTACTACCAGTAGTTATTATAACTTAAAGACATAAAGAATTAAGTTAACTTCTGATATAAAAAAAATACTGGTAGTAAGCATTTGCAATATTCTTTGTAATCATACTATACTGATTTACAAACCTGCTGCTCTAATAGATTGCAAAGTTGGAATATTGAAGCCACTAGTTTCAGTTTTCTCATCTTTGTTAGTTTCCTTATCTTTTTTGATAGTTTCCTTATCTTCTTTGATACCCTCATTTTTATTTCCCATCAATGATTTACCTGTCAATACACCCATTACACCAGATGTAATATAAGTCGTTGTATCTAAACCTAAAGGAGTATTTTAAAAATTTAATTGAATTTAAATTAGAAGAGTACATAAAATTGCTAAAGTTTACTATCAAAGACATAAAGAATTAAGCTAATTTTTGATAACACTGGTAGTAAGCATTTGCAATATTCTTTGTAATCATACTATACTGATTTACAAACCTGCTGCTCTAATAGATTGCAAAGTTGGAATATTGAAGCCACTAGTTTCAGTTTTCTCATCTTTGTTAGTTTCCTTATCTTTTTTGATAGTTTCCTTATCTTCTTTGATACCCTCATTTTTATTTCCCATCAATGATTTACCTGTCAATACACCCATTACACCAGATGTAATATAAGTCGTTGTATCTAAACCTAAAGGAGTATTTTAAAAATTTAATTGAATTTAAATTAGAAGAGTACATAAAATTGCTAAAGTTTACTATCAAAGACATAAAGAATTAAGCTAATTTTTGATAACACTGGTAGTAAGCATTTGCAATATTCTTTGTAATCATACTATACTGATTTACAAACCTGCTGCTCTAATAGATTGCAAAGTTGGAATATTGAAGCCACTAGTTTTATCAGTTTTCTCATCTTTGTTAGTTTCCTTATCTTCTTTAATAGTTTCCTTATCTTCTTTGATACCCTCATTTTTATTTCCCATCAATAATTTACCCGTCAATACACCCATTACACCAGAAGTAATATAAGTCGTTGTATCTAAACCTAAAGGAGGTATTTTAAAAATTTAAATTAGAACAGTACATAGAATTGCTAAAATTTACTACCAGTGGTTATTATCACTTAAAAACATAAAGAATTAAGTTAGGGTTGAGGTTAACTTCTGATAAAAAAACACTGGTAGTAAGCATTTGCAATATTTTTTGTAATTACACTATACTGATTTACAAAACCTGCTGCTCCAATAGATTGCAAAGTTGGAATATTGAAGCCATTAATTTTCTCATCTTTGTCAGTTCCCTTATCTTCTTTTATAGTTCCCTTATTTTCTTTGATACCCTCATTTTTATTTCCCATCAATGATTTACCTGCCAATGCACCCAATGCACCAGATGTAATAAAAGTCGTTGTACTTAAACCTGAAGGGGTATTATAGAAATTTAAATTAGATTAGTACATAAAATTACTAAAATTTACTACCAGTGATTATTATCACAAAAATTAAGTTAGGATTGGGGTTAACTTCTGATAAAAAAAAACACTGGTAGTAAGCATTCGCAATATTATTTGTAATCACACTATACTGATTTACAAAACCTGCTGCTCCAATAGATTGCAAAGCTGGAATAATGAAGCTACTGGTTCCGAGAGAACTCATTAATCCAGCCGCTAAAGACCCAGCTGCAACCCCGCCTGTTTGAAATCCAATTGCTTGAATTACTGCCACTGCCGCAATTGGTCCACCCAAACCAACCACTGCTCCAACACCCACGGCACCTGCTGTCACAATATATTTATTCCTGTTGCTTGGAGAAGGTTCATTGCTCGGTGGAGGTTCATTGCTCGGTGGAGGTTCATTGCTCAGTGGAAGTTCGTTGCTCAGTGGAGGTTCATTGTTCAGTGAAGATGTGACAACTTCTTTGCCATAGGAGTCCATATTGGGAGATGGCTAAAGCGGCGTTAATAAAGGAGTTACCTTTTTGATACATTTATTAATTATCAATATGCATTATGTAGATCAATATATAGATTAACTCCACCATATTGGTAAATCGATAATTTGTAATCACGATAATAAAAAAAAATTGACCAATTATGTGACTGTTACATTGTTTTTGAGCGTTCCATGTGTTTATATTAAATTGCTAGGAAAAGTTTAATCAAACACTGTATTGTTAGTATCTCATCTTCTTACAATAAACACTTAACAGAAAACAAAATTACTTACCTAAGTTAAGGAGCTTGTCTCAGTTAAAACATTGTGGTTATCATTAAAACAGAATAGACTTTTTTTTTTACAAGGTTTTAATAATAGTACATTTAATTAGAAGGGCACTAGTTAGTTTTATAGATTAAATAACAAACATTTCAATATATCTTCTATTTAATTCAATAATTTAATTATTTGTTTATCATTTATTTCATTTATTAAGATAGATAGATAGCTGTATTTAATTATTTAATTATTCAAAATAACTGCATTTCTTGTGACTTATCTTATTATCATTACTTTATTTTTTGTAACATTTATCTCTCTTTACTTGTTTATTTATTTCAACCTCAGATAAAATCTGATTATCAATATTATTTGTATTTTATTTGTTTTAATTAATTAATTAATTAATTAAATTGCAATTAAAGAAACTTGCAATTATTTAAGTTTGTAGTTTGAGTTCCATAGTTCAAAAATTTTATAGATTAGAAAATAATAGTTTTTTTTATTCTAATTATACATGTTGTCAAAAGTAAAAGGTAAAAGGCCTTTGACTCAATTACTGAAATTTGGTTGCATCTATGTAATTGCATCAAATAATTGTCATGACTCGATTACTGAAATTTGGTTGCAATCTATGTAATTGCATCAAATAATTGTGTCATGACTCGATTACTGAAATTTGATGGCAATCTTTTCATTGGTCTGAATATTGAAAGAAAAGCGGAAAAAAAAATAAACGTGGGGGTAATTTTGATGCATTGCGGGAAATGTATTATTCCTATTGGAATCATGAAATAAGAAAGTGTAATCAGAGACGTCAATGAATTATATTAGTCAGCGTTAAATGGAGAAAAAGAAAAGCAAGACCCTTTCAATAAATAGACAAAAATAGGTTAGATTACCTATTAATTTACTAAGTATACGTTACACAAATAATTATAATGTATATATAAGGAACTTTTTAGTTAAAGATTTTTCTGAAATGTCAAATTATTATTACGTCAAAAATATTGATTTTTATTAGATAAACCCTGAAATTTTACTTAATTTTACTTTTAATACTTTTAACAATGGGACTATTAACTATGGGAACCCCACTTCCATGGGAACAGGCTAAACAACATCGTGATCACGTTCGTAATCATGGAATAGAACAATTCTTAGCACTTTATTATAAATCTAGGGATATACAAAATGATTCTTTATTATGGGGTGATGAAGTAATGTCCATTCTTTTAATTATTGCGTGGACTTAATAATTTGTTATTGATATTTTTTTTCAATTTTTCATAAAGGTTGAATATATTGTGGTCACTTATGACGAGGAAAACAAGAATGCGAAATTATCATTAAGAGCTTTTGAAATTTTAGAAGAATTACGAAAGGAAGAAGAAGAGGATCAAATTAATCCGAATTCGGGGTATTCATTTTGAGTTTACCTAATCGGTGATAACGTATAATTTTGTTGTCATTGATTTCGATCCTGAACTGTAATTAACAGAAAGGTATTAAATACTTCATGGAAACCGGAATATGGGAGATATATGCTCGAAGGTATTTTGGATACCATTAGTTAATAATAATTAATTAATTAATTAACAAGAAATTAAGTAAAAAGTTTAATTAAGTAAAAAGTTTAATTAAGTAAAAAATCTATCATTTTATAACAGGTACACCTGGCAAGCCATACGGTAGTTCGTTGAGTGATCTAATTCAAGTTGAACAAAACATGAAGTTACGAAGAGAGATTGCAGAGAAACATTTGGAACCGGATGAAGTTCTAATCACACTTACTAGCTTTCCACGTCTTGGTCAAGGTCAATTCTTAGAATCTCATCATGAACCAATAGGACCTGTTTCAAGAAGTTTGTTTGTCCCTGATGAAATTATGAATCCACATGCAAGATTTCCGTAAGCATTTTTCAAATTTATATATATGTATATATTTTTTGAATAATTTGAAATTTTTTGAATAATTTGAAATTTTGAATAATTTGATATTTTGAATAATTTGATATTTTAAATAATTTGATATTTTGAATAATTATATGTCTTATACATAACAACAGAACACTTACAGCTAATATTAGGAAACGTAGAGGTTCCAAAGTAGCCATCAATATGCCAATATATCATGATAAAAAAACACCAAAACCATTTATTGACCCGACCATTCCTCGAGATCGTAATTTATATCCTGAAGACAGTGAAGCTTCGGAAGGTGCTGCATTACCTGATCACATATATATGGATTCTATGGTATTTGGAATGGGTTGTAGTTGTTTACAAATCACTTTTCAAGCTTGTAATATTGATGAAGCAAGACGATTATATGATCATTTGGCCACCATGTCACCTATCATGGTAATAATTTTCAATAATTTTCAATTCAATGATTTTCTTTTAAAAATAAAATTTTATAATAATAAATTTTATAATAATAAATTTTATAATAATAAATTTTTAATTGTTATTATTAATTTAGTTGGCATTGACAGCGGCAGCCCCAATTTATAGAGGGTACTTATCTGACGTTGATTGTAGATGGAATGTAATTTCTAGTAGTGTTGATGATCGCACAAAAGAAGAAAGGGGTTTAGAGGTTTTTTTTTTTAATATTTAAATTAATAATAGTTTTTTTTGGTTGTTTTATTACTATGTAATTTGATAAATTCTAGAATTTTTTTATTTTATTTTAGCCTCTTAAGGAAGATAGATTTGTAATTAACAAATCACGTTACGATTCAATCGATTGCTATATTTCTACTGAGAAAATTCTAAAACCAGAATATAATGATCTAAACTTAGTTTATGATAAGAAAATTTGTGAAAAACTAATGGATAATGGTTAATATTTAATCTAAATTTTTTAATTATAGAAATCAATTAATTTAATTGTTTTTTGTAATTTCTAATTTTTTTTTATGACTTCATTGACATCTTTAGGAATTGACGAATTATTAGCACATCACATATCACACTTGTTCATTCGCGATCCATTGGTTATTTTTGAAGAATTATTAGACCAAGATGATAATGTTTCCTCTGATCATTTTGAAGTATATATTCCACATATTTACATCTTTACATATATTTAAGATCAACTTTAATATTCTTTTAATCTAAATTATAATAATAAAATCTTAATAAAATTATAGAATATTCAATCCACAAATTGGCAAACTATGAGATTTAAACCTCCACCGCCAAATTCCAATATTGGATGGCGAGTGGAATTTCGTAGTATGGAAATTCAATTTACCGATTTTGAAAATGCTGCGTTTGCAGTATTTGTTGTATTATTGGCGCGTGTGATATTAAATTATCGATTAAATCTTTATATTCCAATATCAAAGGTAAATTATTGCCTTTTTTAAAAATATTAATTATTTATTTTATTACACATATTTCTGTTAAAGCTAATTGATACCATTAAAATTTCTCAATAGGTGGATGAAAATATGGGAATTGCTCATAGGCGAAATGCTGTCTTGAGCGAAAATTTTTGGTTCAGAAAGAATATAGTTCAAGGTAAAGTAGTTTATATTTATATTTATATATATTATATATATAATCTTAAAACTAATTTCATATCTTTTTAATATGTTTTTAATCTATTTTTTAGATAATGAGTTAAATCATTCAAACAATTCTATAAATCTTTGTTTAAATGGTAATTCTACTAATATAAATGGGACGTCAATTTCAATTGAAGATGAATATGAGAAAATGACTATAAATGAAATAATTAATGGCAAGGTAATGAAAATAGTTTCAAATTTAAATATTATGAATATTATATATACTTATTACAATTTTTTATAATTTTGTTTTTAAAGGATGCAAAATTTCCAGGATTGATTACTTTAATATTTCAATATCTCAATTCAGTAGATATTGATATTGCAACAAAGCATCAGTTGGAGAAATATTTGGAATTTATTAAACTGCGTGCTAAAGGTAAATGATTGTTATTCTTGGTTTATTTATAACATTCAAACTTAAAATATATCTAATATCAACTTCAAAAAAAATAGGAGAAATTCAAACTGAAGCAACTTGGATACGTAATTTTGTTCAATCACATCCTAAATATAAATGTGATTCTGTAGTATCACAGGAAATTAATTATGATTTTATAAAAATGGTTGAAAAAATACAGAAAGGAGAGGTGAACATACCCGAATTATTGGGTAATGGTTAGAAAAGAAGGAAATTATTTAAATACTTATTTAATTTAATTAATCTAATTTGAGTTTTATTAAATTATTAATAATTACTGTATTAATATTGTCACATTTGTGCAGAATAAAAAATAGAATTTAGATAAATTCCAAATGAAAAATAAATTTTTAAAACTGAGTATTTCAAAGTATTGAAATATTACAACCTTAAACTTGTGAAAGTTTATATAATTTATAACAATTGTAACTTGTAATGATACCTGTTATAAAAATTTTGTTTAGATTCAGACCTAACTTGGGCTTGAAAAAATGAAAGTGAAGTGAACAATGAGTAATGAAGGACTATGTAATTTTTAACCAACATCAGAAAATTTTTGAAGGCAAAAATTTTTGCAAGATTTTGTGATTTTTGACTTCGCTTACCATTTATGAAGTACAGAGCGATTTTCTACTAAGGTATTTCTAAGATAGATAGAACAGCCTTGTTCTTGGCTACAAAATGATATGTGTTTAATACAACTCGATCAATCTGTGGATGATTATTTTAAGATGATAAAGGTATATGCTACAATATTGGGTGTCAACTTAGATAATCAAGACCTCAAGGGAACATTCTTCAATGGTTTATCATTAGATAATAGAAAGAAGTAATTCGATTTGGGGTTAAAAGACCTCTGGATGAAATAGTCGATTACCTAAATAGAATCTCATTCGGACTTACCAATATGGAAAAGTTTCGAATTGGATCTTTGGAACAAGGTAATAATGGTTCGATAAAGGAATTTTACATGAAAGTAAAAAGATATGGTAAATTAGTTGAATATAACGAAGAACAGCTTAGATATTTCTTCCTTCGTGGTTTATCTCCTGAGAATCAGTTGGAAGTCAGAAGATGTGGAGCGGAGCTTTCACTAGGTGAATTGGTCATGAGATTAAGTGCATTGGAAGCTCTTACTGAATAAGATAAATAAGGTGTGTAATTATCTGCTAGTGATTTGATTTTTTAGGTCAAATATACTATCTATAATATAATCAAAATGTTGTTTGTGAATTGTGCAGTTGAAGAAAATTCTCCTATTGAGGCATTCATCGATCCAGGTACTAGTATAAATGTAGTTAAAAAGAAATATATCGGTTTAACATTTCATGAAAGTAATATCGAGTCCAAAATAGAAGGATTTAATGGATTGATTAATGCATTAGGAAAAATAGATTTGCTAACAATGATGGAAAGCATAAAAACACCAATCCCATGAAATTCTTTATTTTCGGGTCTGATAAAAAAATTTCAGCATCAATGCAACGTAATCTTTCTATAAAGGAGGAATGTCTCAAGAATTTTTTCATTGCAGGATTAAATCCCAATAACCAGCTGGTAGCTGAAAAATACGAAGAAAAGACCTTCCATTAGAAAAGTTAATAAAATTGCTGGTCAAAAATGCTAAGCGTGATCCACCCTACCGTACCACATATAAATTAATGCTATCGCTGATAAGTATTAAGTACACATAATTTATGAATAATTATCGAGATGTATAATCCAGAGAATAACTTCGATTATTCTGAACTATATGTATACTTGGAAATGCACCATCCAAATTTGTTATAATTTTGCTTTGATATTTTATGTTGATCGTGATGCAAAGATCCATTTATTCCGAAATTGGCAAAAAATCGAGTGAATTAATTATCGGCGATATATGCACAGACGATTTTATAGGTGAGCGATCACCCGATGCACGTAAATAGTACGAAGTCATATATTGCAATCGCTAATAATCTATTGCCTTGATTTAGTACGAGATGTAAAGAACCAATGCCATGGAACGTTGATGTCAAGACTTGATGTATAAAACAGGATGGAATTGCTGGAGTCTCAGGTAAAAAATTAATCGTTGTTAAAACAAAAAAGCGAGTACTTACAAATCGATCGCTAAATAAATCAAACATTCAAACGCCAAAATTACCAATTGCAAAATGCAACTTAACATTCCCGATAATTTTTTATTTGCGATTTTCATCGCCGTAATCGTGCTCTATGAAGCATACAACCGGGACGTAATAACAATAGAGATGATTTATTCCGTTATCCCGGAAAATCCAGTAATTATCGCCGTAGTATTTATTTATCTGCGCAAAAGTCAATTCCGACTCCAATTCCTGCTAAGTTGGATGCAATTATAAAAGAATTACAACGAGATAATTTAGCTATAAAAAACGAAATTGCAAGAATGCAAAAAGAATCGGAATGGAGGAGTGAAGTGAAGTGCGAAGTATAGGTTTGTATATGCCACAAATTCGGACGCAAAAAACTAGTATTTTTCACCTGATTGTATTCACCCTGCATTTTCTTAGCGCCAACACACTAGCTTCGCTATTTAGGGCAGGTATCCGTGCAAAGCCACAAATCTGAATATCCCGAAAAATCTTGAAACATAAATTCTATAATATGTAAATCATTACATGTATTAAGTTTCATGTCTATTTTTACATAAATACTTGCGAATTTTTGACTTTTACAATTTTTTTTTATTCCGTTGACGCAGTAAATATAGGTTAACCAAAATTAGAATTATGGCAAGATACCATAATAAAAATGTGGATTCTCTTTGAGAGAAATACAGAACCCACTAAGCTAAAAGCTGATATATCTAAAGTCACGGACTTGGATGATTTAAAATATAAACTCACGAATGAATTCAACATATTGAAAGATGTTGAACCCTCAAAGATTGTATTTTTTAACTACAATTATTGCAGTACACCTATTCGACCAGGCACCCCGTTACAATCTTTGGCTGACAATACAACGGACACGACGCCACTCATTGTAAGATACCCGATATCGGATTCGAGCAGTAAGTATGAAGTTTTTTTGTCCGCTTGTATTAAATAACTGTACTCATTGATGATTTGCAGTCGTAGTAAAATTCGGATTTTTGAAAAAAGTTGGTAAATGCCGAATACCCCATTTCAGTGGATCGTGGGATCTACTTCTAAAAAAGTCCGGGAAAGATTCGATTCGCTTTCGACGTCAGATATTATTTTTGTAACGAAAAACTCAAATGGCCAAAACAATTCAGAGGAAAAAATTGAGGACGAATATTCATTTATGAATTTATTGACCAAAACAAGACCAAACGAATTAAAAGAACGTGTTTTAGATCTTAAAGTACAAACTAAAGGAAAAAAAGCATTCGGAGATTGGAGTCTTAAAGAAGTGGCCAGCGAGATTTATAATAATGATTTTGACAAACTCGATAGTATGCGACAATTTAATATCAAAAATTAAGCCCACAAATAAGTCAAGAGGAAATTGAAAAAATTGTTGATCAACTCAAAACAAAGGCATCAGCATTTAAAAATCGCATCGACACAAATGAAGCCCCGGTACGTGAGTACGTTTCAATTTTCATGACGCAAGCAGTTTATCATATCCAACAATATAAAGATTCGACAACAACAACATTAAGTGTAGAGTCTGAACTTGATGGATCTCGAGGCTATGGTAATTTGGATTATGTAGTTATATTCCTATATTGATTAATGAGGCTAAGAAGCAAGATATGGAAAAGGGAATTGCCCAAAATTTGGTTCAAGTTTATACTGCGGCCGAGATAAAGTGAAGTAATTGACATATAAAATCTTGTCAAAAATTGTTAGAGAAACGTAAACGTAAACGTGATGAGCAAGTGGATTCTAATTCTTTGCCTCCTATTATGTTCGACATAGTAACAAGGCGGTTTATCCGTTGGTTTGGTACATTACAATATCCAAGAGCTGAAATTACTCCTAGTATTCTTTGTAATTGCTATGGTATAATTATCAAGAGGCAAAAATTATGGTATCATACATTGCATGATTATTACAAGCGCAGGCAGATGCATTAGAAGATGGTTATAATCAGGATGAAGAACGAGATTACAAGAAAGATGAAGGGAATTAGAAGATTTAACTAAACAAGGTTTAGCACGTTATAGTATGAACCTCAGAAAAGATAGTTTTATATATAATAATTTAATAATTTCAAATAATGAGTGTTTACGGATATGAATAATAAAATTTTTATCAATTCGTAAATATGTGATTACTGCATTATGTATCACGTGATACAATTCTGGCTTTTTGTAGATATTACGATTCAAAAAGATAGTAATACATACCTTAAACTTATACAAACTAGAATGAATTTCATCTGTTCCTTTATTATACCAATTATAATATTCAGGAACACCCCTCTGTTGAAGTTATATTATCACATATAGAATAACAAGCTTTATTGATCTCAATATTAATCTGCCACATATCAAAACCGATTAATGAACTCTTTAATTTTTTGTATTCTTTGAGGAATGACAATTTCAGGTTTTTCATCATACCATACCTCAAGAAGAAAAATCCCGTTATCTTGACATACGTATCTTTTTCTCCGATCACGATTAACGATATCTTTGAATTTTTTAATAACTTTATACTGAAGCCGATGTTGATTCCCTTGCACCTCTAATGTGATTTGCTATTTTTGAAAGAAGGCATCGAGCTCTAACCCATTCAAGAAAGGAGGATGATACTCAATTATTGGTTCTTCACTAAGAATTTCTTTAGTTATCTGAATACATTTAGTCTGGAATTTGCGATGTTTCTTATCTTTTTCAAGTACCATCGAATTCTGTTCTAGTTTTATAATTCCAGCTAAGAGTTCAGCCTGTTCTTTTCTCACTTGTGTAATCATAACATTGTTCTCTGCCTCAAGCTTAATGACTCATTTTAACGGATGATAAAAATACAAAATAAAATATATACATATTGTTAAAACTATTAAATTAAGTCAGACGCAATTAAAATTAAGAAAAATTAAAGTTTAATTTTTACTAGTAATTAACATAATTAATTGAGTCAGACATAATTAAAAATTGAAATTTTAAGAGTTGAGTCAAGGTCAAATTAGTTTTGATGACATGTATAGTATACATGTTATTAAAACTATTGAATCGAGTCAAACACAATTAAAATAGAGAAATTAGAGTTAAGTCAAGGCAAATTTTAATTTTTGTTAATAATTGACATAATTAATTGAATCAAATATAATTAAAAATTGAAATTTTAAGAGTTAAGTCAAGGCCAAATTAATGTATAATGTATAAATTACTACACTTATCAGGAACTTATTGAACACCTATCTGAAGAAAAATAAGTACCTGATAGGTATTTAATATACTAGATTTTGACTAGTATTATATATTTTAGATTATAATACACAAGTTAAATGATCAAAAATCAGCTGTCTATTTTTGCCAATTTACATATCATTTACAAATCTCCCTGCCTATTTACATATTTTTCTGTCTATTTGTGTCAAAAATTTTGTCTGTTTTTCTTCATTTGACTAGTGATAGTTTATTATTTTCTAGTAACAATTACAATGATTATAATGATTAATTAATTATAACAATTATACATGTTTCCAAAATTAATTTTTTGATTTTTGAGATATTTTGTCTTTTTAAAATTTATGCAGAATTTATTCTATATATAGAAGTAAAAAAAATATTCAGTTATGTGTATTTTTAATCAAAAAAATTTATCTGAATAGTTAAAAAATTTCAGGTTTTAAATAAAATAATTTTGTCTTTTATATACTTGCACGTTAAATTATTTTGGAGTCCTGAAATTGCAATTTTGAGAAAAAAAATCGAAATAGTTTTTCATAGA
This sequence comes from Diversispora epigaea, assembly GCA_003547095.1. Lineage (NCBI taxonomy): Eukaryota > Fungi > Glomeromycota > Glomeromycetes > Diversisporales > Diversisporaceae > Diversispora > Diversispora epigaea. The sequence continues at coordinate 2,102 of PQFF01000482.1, read as the reverse complement.
AAACGAAATTATTTTACTTAAAATCTGAAATTTTTTGACCACCCAAATAAATTCCTTGATTAAAAATACATATAACTAGGTACTTTTTTTACTTCCATATATAAAATAGATTCTGTATAAATTTCAAAAAGACGAAATACCTCAAAAATCTAAAATCAATTTTGGAAATATATATAGTCTTTTATATAAAACTATTTTAACTTTTTTTTCCAAAATTACAATTTTAGAACTTCAAAATAATTTTATATGCAAGTATAATAACAATTATACAGAAATTATAATAATTAATTAATTATCCTTTAAACTGTTTTGCAAGTAAATTTGCTTACATTTTATAAAAATTAATGTAAATCCTTTAATAATTTCTTTAAATATTGATCAATCATTTTTGTAATTTTTATAGACAATAATTATATATTTTTATTTAAAATTTTAAAATTTAATAAAAATATCATATGTACAAAAAAAAATAAAAAATAAAATACTTTTGTTGAATTTTTTTATTTTGAAATTTTGAAAATAATTGCTACATATATAAGTCTTTTATTTACTAATTAAATATTAAAAATGTTACTAAGTAACCTCAAAGTTTAAAATGAATCACATTTACCATAAAGTTTTTATACCTATTACTTTAAATTTAACTAAATAATAATTGTTTATATTTTAAAATTTTAAAAAATTATTGTATAAATTTTAAAAATTTATTATTCGGTTAATTTTAAAGTAATGAGCATGAGAACTTTATAGTAAATGTGATTCATTTTCAACTTTAAAGTTGCTTAATAATATTTTTGATGTTAATTAGTAAAAACAAGTTTTACAAATTTTAAAAAAAATTATTATTTATTTTGCTTTTATTTAAAGTTGAAATTTTACTTCATAATCCTAAAAATCATCAATAATAATTATTTTTTATCATAATTAATTTTATATTTTCTATTATTATTTCAGTTAGCTCTGATTAATTTTCAAGAAGATGTTTAAAGATAAAGAGTAAATTTTTATAAAATCGATACTTTATTAAAAAATAGTCAATTTTCAAATGTAAAGATCATATGATTTTTATATAATAGTTTGAAAGTTTTAAGTTTGATCACATGCTATTAATGATCAACTATTCATGATAAAAATTTCATCACATAAACTGAAATTTTCATTAATTTTTATATGTGACATATTTAAGGAAAAATTTGCAGGCAAATTGTTTACAGTTTAAGAAATAATAATTATTTAATTATCTGATTATTTAATTTGAATTAAATTAATTATGAAAATAATTTAATTAATTAATTATTGGATCACTAGCCTTAAGATTTATCAAAAGTTTTAAGTGTAACTATATATATTACCCAAATTATTTAGAATTTAGATTTTAGAATAATATAATATTTGAAATTTGGTATTTGGGATTTTGGCATTATATAAATAATTTGGAATTTTGAAAAATAATTTAGGTAACATTTATAAGTGTAACTATACATGTTCTCAAAATTAATTTTGGAAATATTTTGTCTTTTTGAGATTTATGCAGAATCTATTTTATATATGAAAATAAAAAAAGTATCTACATCAGGAAACTTTTTGGGGTGTAAATTTACAAAAATTTACAGAACTTACAGAAATTTACATCAGGAAATTTTACAAAATGGAAATTTGCGCAAATTTTCAAAAATGTCGAAAATTTTTGTAAATTTTTATGTATTTTTTTTCATTTTTTTAACTTCGCTTGCGATTTTCGAAGCACAAAGTGATTTTCTACTAAGATATTTCTAAAATAAATAGAATGACCTTGTTTTTGGCTACAAAATGATATATATTTCATCCTTGTAGCATTGATATTTATGAAATTATTCCAGTTTAAAGAAAGAACGTCTGTGAAAAAATCATGTGAAAATTTCCAGAAAACTTATGCAAATTTTTGCAAATTTTCACTGAAATTTTGTGGAAATTTTCATAGTGTAAAATTCTGCAAAATTACCATATGGGCTGATTGCGAAAAATGGACCTAATTATATGTCACTCATTTGTCACATGTACTATAAATCAAATGATTATAGTGGCTAAGCAAATTTTCGCAGATCCAAAATACCCCCGTTTTA
>PQFF01000481.1:1575-115708 GCA_003547095.1 Diversispora epigaea | reverse complement strand
ATTTTATTTTATTTTATTTTATTTTATTTTATTTTATTTTTATCTTTTATTCTTTACTCTTTTTTTTTTTCTTTCTTTCTGTTAAATAGATTTAATAGATTGATTTATTTAATATATTTAACTTATTTAACTTATTTAACTTATTTAACTTATTTAACTTATTTAATCTATTTAACTTATTTAATATGTTTAAATATATGTTTAAATATGTTTATTTTCATTTTTTAATTTATATTAGATTACTATGAAAAACACCATGAGAAAAACTTCAACTTTTTTTAGAAAATTCGGTAACAAGGTGAACACAAAATTTTAACTGTTTTTTTATCACCCATTTTTATAGAAATTATATTTATTTTATCATTTACCTATTTTTTTTTTTTTAACTCAGCAAAATCCCGATAATAATAATTCATCTACACACATTATTCGCTCCCCTCTTCCCGAATTTCATGATTCTCAAAATTTATCTCCTTCTTCCACTTCCAATAATCCATTATCATCACCAACTTCTCCCTTCCCAAATAATACTCCTAATGATCTTTCTATTCCAGAACAATTCTTAGTTTCTACGTCTTTCCATGATAAATTTTCAGATGATATTTTTACAGAAAATAATAATGATTCGGATGACGGATTATACAAGTTAACTGCGAATAAAAGTGTTCCGGATAATATTGGAAGAAATGTTAATTGGAGTTTACAGTCGTCCAAAAGTATAACGAATGAACAATTTTCTTTTAGTGATGATGATGATAATTATAATAAGAGGACTAGTGCAAGCACTTTTATGAGCTTACCTATAATAAGAAGTGAAAAGAAGAAAGTGGAATCTAAATTAAACTTAGATAGTTTATTATCCACTGGTTTAACACGTGTTAAGGAGGAAGATGAAGATAGTAATTCAGTTAATTCAAAATATAGAAAATCAACAACAAATAAAAATGCGAGTAACAAAAGTGTGAATATATGTGAGTACGAATTTATCGTTTGCTTATTTTTTTTCATTATTTATTTTTATAACTATTTTACTATTACTTTATAATTACTTTAATAACAATTACTTTTAGCATCTGATGATTACGCAAATCAATTTGCTGATTATCCAATAAGCTTTTTGAAAACTCCTCCAGCAAGTCCTTCATTTGTAAAAGGTTCCTTAAGTAGAAGTGATAGTAAACCTTCACTTCATAACAGTAAATCTACTACATCCTTATCTACACCTAGATCATCATTATTACCTGAAGAAACCAATGCAACACCCAAACGAAAACCTCTCTTGAGCAAAAGTAGTTCTCACGGTTCTTTTAAAGGAAGAAAAGAAGAAAGAGAAGAAATCTTTGATAGACGAACTTTAAGAGTAAATGTAGAACAACGAGGTTTATTTATTAAACCCACAAGACCGGAAAGCACAGAAACAGGTACGGGCTCTGGCCTTAGTCCATCAACGATTCCCAAGAGACCGGATAAAAAATTACCGGATGTTCCTAAATCCTTATCAACTTCTGAGGCTGATGTGTCAAAATCTCGTTCTCGTTCACCACATATGCGGCAAGCTTCCAGCATTGCTAGTTCTTATTATGAAACTGCTAGCGGATCGACCACGACTCTACATACTGCTCCACCTTCTCCCATTATCGATACCTTCATAGAATCCAACAGTAATCATAACCTACCCGAAGGTGCGCCCAAGATACAGGTTGATGAAGTCTTTTCGTCGGAAAGTCCAATAGAAGACAATAACGCGAGTGAATTGCTATCTCCATCAAGTATCTCTGAGAAAATGGATGACGATGATTTAGCTTACTTGGAAGCCAGGAACGCGGCAAAAAGGTGCTTTGAAGAAGACGAAACGTTTATAAATAAGAAGACTATCGCAGAATTCTTGGGCGGAACGTAAGTATTCAATTTATATTCAATTTATGGATTAAATATTTTTTTTTTTGATCGAAATTTAATACTTACCTTTTACCTTATTTATTTGTAAAAATATATATATATATATATATATATATAGCAAGCCATTAAATTCTCGAGCTCTAAAATTCTATATGGACAATTTCGATTTCACAAATTTGAGATTAGATATGGCATTTAGGTATGTCAGCATATTTCTTTTATCATATAAGTGATATCTCATATAAATGCATTACCACCTTTATGTCCTTTTTTTTTAAAAAAAAAAAAAAAAAAAATAGACGTCTTTGCGGTAAATTATTTTTAAAANAGTGAATTGCTATCTCCATCAAGTATCTCTGAGAAAATGGATGACGATGATTTAGCTTACTTGGAAGCCAGGAACGCGGCAAAAAGGTGCTTTGAAGAAGACGAAACGTTTATAAATAAGAAGACTATCGCAGAATTCTTGGGCGGAACGTAAGTATTCAATTTATATTCAATTTATGGATTAAATATTTTTTTTTTTGATCGAAATTTAATACTTACCTTTTACCTTATTTATTTGTAAAAATATATATATATATATATATATATATAGCAAGCCATTAAATTCTCGAGCTCTAAAATTCTATATGGACAATTTCGATTTCACAAATTTGAGATTAGATATGGCATTTAGGTATGTCAGCATATTTCTTTTATCATATAAGTGATATCTCATATAAATGCATTACCACCTTTATGTCCTTTTTTTTTAAAAAAAAAAAAAAAAAAAATAGACGTCTTTGCGGTAAATTATTTTTAAAAGCCGAAACACAGCAAGTGGATCGTATTTTGGAAGCATTTTCTATACGATATTGGGAATGTAATCCTAAATGCATTTTCGGTAGTTCAGGTAAGTAATTATTATTATTGTTATAATTAAATTAATTAAATCATAAGTTGTATCACAATATATACACATTTATACATTATTTATTTATCGTTTTTTTAGATATTGTTCATGCAGTTGCATATTCTATTCTTTTATTAAATACCGATCTTCACGTCGCGCAAGTATCCAACAAAATGTCTCGCACTCAATTTGTACGGAATACCATGTCAGCTGTTCACACACAGATTACAAGTATTGCAACCCAAAACAACAATAATAATGATGCGTACGAAGATGACCAAAGTACAATAACATCCTTGGAAACAAATACTACCATCGGAACATCAACTACAGCTCGTCCACGTCGTAGCAGTAGTATTAAGAGCTGGCGTAGTAATTCCAATTTAAGCATGGCTAATTTATCATTTTGGTCACGACAATGGGAAACAGAATTAGAGAATCTTTTGAAAGAAACATATAATTCTATAAAAGCAAATCAAATATTACAACCATTTTCAGTTGAACAAGATAAATTAGATACATTTAATAATTTAAATAACAATAATAACCTTGCACCAGGATTACATCGAAGTCTTAGTCATTTAGGTTATCAGAATGCTAGGCTTAACACTCTTAAGAAAGGAATTGCTGCTGCAAATGCAAAGGCTCGAAAAAATCAAAATGGAAGAATTTCTCCTAGCCCAAGTTTCACAAGTGGCGGAAGTGATACTAGTGGGGTAAAAAAAAATTATTTATTTTACATTACAAAGTAATCCAGACCCAATTATAATTTAATAATTTAAGTAAAATGCTTAATGATGTTTTTAATTTTTTTTTTTATCCTTCAGAATGATAATCAAGGAAGATCTGGAAGTTTTCAGACTCTTCAAACATTATCTTCATTCTCTTTACGCCATGCGTCTTCATGCGAGACAGCCGTTACGTCTACAATAGCTGAAGGTAATGAAGAAGAATATGATGATGATGATAAAGCTTCAATAGCAGACTCCATTTCTACTAATGAATCATTAGAGTTGTACCTATCTGGTGCTCCATATGCTAAAGAAGGATTGTTGTTTCGAAAACATTTTTGGGAAACAACAAATAAAAGAGCAAAGGATAAAGGATGGAAAGAAAGTTTTGTAGTTGTCGAGAAGGGTGAAATACGGATGTTTAAATTTGAATCAAATTCATCACATAGTTCATCTGGAATGGGAGGAGCAATGGGAGGAGGAAATTGGATGGTGAATTAAAATTCAATAAATTCAATAAGATTTAATGAAATTGTAAACATTATTTATCTAGTACGACTAAACTCTTTATATTCTTTATTAGTCGAATGCAACACTCTTGGGTGAAGTCAATTTGCGTCATACAATTACCAATGCATTACCACCACCTGGTTATAATCGAAGTCGTCCTAATGTATTTGCTCTCTCAATGTCTAATGGTGGACTTTATTTCTTCCAAGCCGGTACTTCCGAACTGGTAGATGAATGGGTGTCTACTTGTAATTATTGGGCAGCCCGAATGAGCAAAGAACCATTATCAGGAGGTGTTTGTAATATGGAATACGGTTGGGGAAGATGCTTGGAAGTACTTAATGATTTTAGTGGGGATTTAGAAGATGTTAGAAGTGTGAGAAGTGATCCTCGCAGTGTTTCAAGCAGCAATTCAATATATTCTAGTGATCGTATTATCATAGCCGAATGGAAAACACCTATACCTCCTTCAGTTTCAAGTAATCATGATGAGGTACTTTAATATCAAATCATTTTTATTTCTTTACTTTTCATTTATCGGTTGACATACTTAATATTAACATTTTGTATTTTTGATATATTTGCATATTTTATAGGACGCACAACTTGCAGCATTGAAAAAATATAAAATTGACTTAGAAAGTGAATTGGAAGAACATAAAAATTATTGGGAACCTATGTCAAGATTGGTAAATAATTAATGATTGTTAATTTTATTATGATTATTAATTTTAATTAATCTAACTTTTAATGATTTTTTATAGTTCCCTCCACGTTCCCATAATCACACAAAGGCATTCGCCAATTGGGAAAAGAAATCCCAATGGTTATTATATGAAATTGTCAAATACACCACATATATAGAATGCATTGAAAATTCAATAAAATTACGTGCAAAAAGGAAAATGGAAAGGAATAAATCTAAAGAAATCGCGATTGATGAAAAGGAAAACCATAAATCTGAAAAAAAGGATAACAACCAAGACAATGAAGAAGAAGAAAAAGAAAAAGAACAAAAACGTGAAGAACAGAGAGCACGTGCAAGATTATCATTAAAATTAATTCAAAGATCTACATGGACACCAGGAGATGGTTGTAGTCTTAATTTGCCCAAGGAATTATTATTTGATGATGAGGATGGTAATGGTGGTGAAGGTAATGCGGAAAATCGGAATAGTCTCATTGGACTTGAAGCAGCATTAACAGCAGCTAAAAACAGAGCAAATAAAAGTAAATCAGCTGCTTTTCCATCGGCTCCCAAAGTTAATGAAGATGACCCAATAATTAATAATTTAGAATTTGGTGGAGAGAAATGGGTGGAAAAATATTTATAAAAAAAAAAAAAAGAAAAATTATAATTTATTTAGGTATTTATTTATTTAATAGTAATAATTTATTGTATTATTAAAAGTAAAAAACATTGTTGTAATAATATGTATTTTTATTTCATTATGGAAAAATTCTTTAGAANAAAAAGGATAACAACCAAGACAATGAAGAAGAAGAAAAAGAAAAAGAACAAAAACGTGAAGAACAGAGAGCACGTGCAAGATTATCATTAAAATTAATTCAAAGATCTACATGGACACCAGGAGATGGTTGTAGTCTTAATTTGCCCAAGGAATTATTATTTGATGATGAGGATGGTAATGGTGGTGAAGGTAATGCGGAAAATCGGAATAGTCTCATTGGACTTGAAGCAGCATTAACAGCAGCTAAAAACAGAGCAAATAAAAGTAAATCAGCTGCTTTTCCATCGGCTCCCAAAGTTAATGAAGATGACCCAATAATTAATAATTTAGAATTTGGTGGAGAGAAATGGGTGGAAAAATATTTATAAAAAAAAAAAAAAGAAAAATTATAATTTATTTAGGTATTTATTTATTTAATAGTAATAATTTATTGTATTATTAAAAGTAAAAAACATTGTTGTAATAATATGTATTTTTATTTCATTATGGAAAAATTCTTTAGAATTTTTAGAATTGTAGATTTTATAATAATAAATGGATTTTAATAATTTATTTGGTTGTTTTTTACATTATAATAATTATATAACAGTTAAAATAATTATAGATCTTATTTTTAAAATATTAGGTCTATACATCATTTGGCAAAATATTTGGGTCAAACATTGGATATAAATATTGGGTATAAATATTGGTTGTGGATTAGGAATGTAAAAAATGTTAATTTCACTATTATTATTATAATTATTTTAATAAAAAAAAATTATTTTGTTTTCAATATCTTAAATAGTATATATATATTGAAATATTACACTGTATATTAAAATAATATATCTATATTTTTAAACTATTGATTACAACCCCTTTATTTCCTCAAATAATTAATTGCTGATATGTGATGAATAGAGAATTATTTATCATGGGAATCTAATTGTAATTTTCAAAAATTTCAATTGGACACTTTACTCTAGGAAAGTTTGTTGCCAGTGATGATCTGGTCTCATAACTTCATTATGGTCCTTTTTTATGAGATTGATGGTGTTTTAACAATTATGAATCTGAAGATTCCAGTATTCAGCTCAATTAAAAACATTCATTTTAATATCAGAATAGTTTTAACATAAATAATCCAAAATATATTAGGATTTATTTGTGAGGGAGAATGAACTAATAGTGAAGTTAAGCCATGAATACAATTTATAAAAAGTATTTGATCAAAATAAAACAAAATATCCAGGCACAATAATGTTAAGCTGAAAAAATTCTGAAAACTTTAGTATGATCTATAAATCTCCACAAATCATTCTTGCAATTGTGCAAACCAATAAGAATACTATGAAAACCAAGAATTAGGTCAATACAAATATTGAAAAAACAAATAGGCAGATGTAATTTGAGCTGAATTTTATGTCAATTTTGCATTTCCATTATATCGATAGTGTAAGACACATTAAATGATCAAAAATCAGTCACAAATTGGCTACAAATCGGCCTCTCTATTTGTGTATCTCCCTGCCTATTTACACTGGTCAAATGGAAAAAAATAGGACAGTTTTATCATGAATAGGATCAGTATAAGCAGTCAATTTTTTTCGATTTATGAATTTTCACAAATAGGATATCCGATTTATGCATATTTGCGCCATCAATAAGATTCTGATTTTTGTTCATTCGACCAGTGTTACAAATCTCCCTGCCTATTTGTGTTGAAATTTTGCCTGTTTTTTTTTTCATTTGACCAGTGAGAGTTTGGTTCTCTTAGTATAAAAATTTATAGAGCTGAACTCTTAAATTCGTAATATAATTATAAATGAGTGAAAAATGATGCAAAAAGCAACAAACCGTTTTATGAATTAATAGAAATAATCTATGAAATCATTAAAAAATTCCTTAGCATTAATGATAATGATGATAATTTGTTAGACGTGCTATCTTATTAAAAAGACAATAATAAATATATCATTTAATTAAAGATCTTAGTGAATAGAAAATATATAATATTGATATAACCATCTTTAATTTATTGTAATGCATGTTTTTCTTCCATAACATAAAAGTCACATCCATTTTCTTTTTTTCCATGAATATTTCTACTATTGACTTATATGACATGTACTTTTAAAGCGTTATACTGTTATTTTTTTTTTATCAAATTATATTTGGATTGGAAGAATTATTAGCAAGTTTAGTAGGAAATAAAATTTGCTTATTTAAATAAATGATGATAACTTTGAAACTGAGGACCACAAAATGAAGGTTGTGGGATTGAACCTAATTTCGCGGAAACGATTATTGCGAAATTAGAGAGAGAGATGAAACAGAAGTATGTGCCATCAGAACCTTCCTGGTGTACGGACAATGAAAATAATAATTCAAGCAAAGATATGGATTCAAAAAATACGAAAGATTTTCGTAAATCAATAGTCGAAATTGATCCGTGAATTTGAAAGTTATACAAAGAAGAAATTTTATTAACTTATAAAGAAATATCAGATATATTAGATAATAACATTCTGTATAATTTATTATTTAAGAAAATGATATTTAATGAAATTATAATACTTTAATACTATCATATAATCCACTAATATATGCAATAAACCCCAGGTATCATGCCACGAGACATTTTCACATATTATAAGCCTTTGATAAAGTGAAGCAAGAACAACATTTGCAACAAACTTCCAACATGTAATCAAGATTCTGTAACTACCCTACATTCATGCCAAATACGTGTACGGCCTTTTGGAATGCTTTTCCGGAGACTCAAGTCTTCCTTGTGAGTTTTGTTTAATGCCGTGAACAAAGTCTTTTTCATACTTGAGAAATCCTGTATTTCACCAAGCTTCTTTATACTTTTATGATACTTGACAATTGTTTTGTAGAGATACAAAGGAGAAAGGTATGACAGAACTAACTCTGGTTTAGCCTCATTGAGTATGAAAGCATTTACAAGATGAACAGTGGCTGAATTGATTTTAACAAAGGGAAAAGTAAATTTATCTTCCGGATGTGGTTCAAAACCTATCTTATTAAATAAATTGGAAAATGCATTATCTGATTTTAATCCTGCACGAGAGGGATCAATGTGACAAACATATTCTGTAGTTGCTGGTGGATGAGGAACATATTCAAAATTGGAATGAAGTCCAGGTCCCATAGTTAAGTGTACGGCAGCAAGTCCAATTTCTTTTCGGAAACTAGAATGGCAGAGGACCAACATTAACTTTGGAGAAATGACATAAAAACAATGAAAGGCGAATTGAAATGGGGATCCAAATATCATTCCGTTCACTCCTTCAAAAATTCCAAATGCATTACTGGTCATTATAAACTCATCATTATCACCAGCTTGCCAAATTGCGAGAAAACAGTCGATCATACGTGTTTTGTAATCTGACCTATCTAAAAAAAATATTCGCGGGTTATTTGGGACTTCTTTATGCGGGGTCTCTAATATTTCATGGACGTTTTGTAACCACACTTCTTGAGTACTTTGTAAATTACGCTCTTTCATAAAATTTTCTACCATTACCAAGGTGGCAGGGTCAAATCTTTTATTAGTAAACTGATTCCACCGATGGGGTTTTCGATAGTCCATAATGAAGAGGAACTTGCGTAGATCTTGGAGATCTTTCCTGAGCAACATGATGTGACTTTTTCCTTTAGATGCCTCAATAATATCTCTGATCACTTTTGATGATTTCCCTTCAAGATTTGCTAGTTCTTTTTCCACATGCTCAGCATCTTCATGATTAAGATCTTTGTACATATTTTCGTATCCATAGGTTTTTGAAATTTTGGAGAATCCCAGTTCATTTTTAGTCCTATCATAAGTTTGGAGAAGTTCTCCTTTTCTCTTATTTAGCCAAAATTTCCGGCGCTGATTAAATATCTTCTTACTACTCACAAATACCCTCTCACAATTGTCAATAGCAAAGTTCCGTAGAATAAATCTTGGAATGTAGTGATGGTATTGATTTATTTCACCCATTATAAAATACAGATTGGTCTTTAAGACAGCAGAATAACACAACACACAACCGCCATTGAAACCCAAAATTAGGGGTATTAATGTTTTTCGAAAGGTTATGTGTAACTTATTGTATCCAAATTGATTAATCTATATCCAAATTACTTTGTTACAGAGTATTCCACCATCGGATTTTGTTGAAATTTTCATAGGAAATTATTTATAAGAAATTCATAAATATATTACCAACAATTACTATTGCAGTTAATTTTCTCTGATAACATAAATTATTCTCTGTTTCAGAAAATTTTTAGAAGTTATAGTTTTTTTTTTTTTTATCAAATAATGGATTAAAATATTAAGAAACTTTCCCAAAAAAACTGTAATAGATATCATTATTTCTTTTTGAATCTTAAAAATAAGACAATCTATTTTATTAAATTAATGGTTATTGCTAAGTCAAAAATGTAAATGTTAATGATGTAATCTTGATTTGGGTAATAAAAATGGGTTGAACTCAATTCTATATATTAGGTTTAGATAAAAATCGTCAAAGTAACTTTTTTTCTTTTTTAAAAAAAAAATTCCACCTTACTATAAAGTGAACAAAAAATGTCTAATATAATATGTCAGAATGCAATCAAAGATTTCTTGGAAATGGTGCAAACCGTGCAATTCAAAACACTTCAAGAATTATTTTGATAAATGGTCAAGTGGAAATGAAACGATAGATAAATTTGTTCAGAATGTTTAACTAAAAGTTAGAATTAATAGAATGGATACCTAAATTAGAATATATTAAACAAATGGATTCGGAACAATACATTTGGCTAAGTGGATTAATAGACCAATTCAAAAATGGGATATTGAAAATAAACAACGGGAAAGAAATGTGGTATTAAAAAAGTTTGATAATTTTACAAGTTTAAATGAAGATTTTTCAAATGAGGTAAAATATGTAAATTTGGTCCCCAAATTATATAATATATTAATCAATTTCTATCTTATTTATCTATTTTTAAATTTTTTTGCTAATATTTTGTAACTTAACACTAGATATAGAGTATTAATGAATTCAATCTTAGTTTATAATTAAGATTTCTTTCTCATATATAATTAAATTTACTTTATGCTGCCATGTATTATTGTTGTCATACTTAATATATATTTTAAGTATGAAAAACAAGATCCAAACTTTATTTATTTGATAATGACAAAACCTATCTTACTGTAATAGAAACGTGCGTGGTGTCACACTGAAATAAAAAACTTCATTATTTAAATTATTTAAATATTCTTAACGAAACATATAATATTGAGTAGAACTTTTACAGAATTTCAAAAGGTTTATATTTAAATATTAATATAAAAAAATAACAAAAGTAACAAAAATTATCCCTTGGATTGTCGGTTTCCACATGCTACATTGTTTTAGCCTTAAGGGATAATGATTTAATAAGTTACACGGGACTAATTTTAGAAATCAATAACCTTCCATAATAATATTTAAATGGTAAGGTATGTTATTTTGTTGTTCTAGAGACCAATCTTTATGCTATAATGAATGAAATAAAAGAAAAAAAAGGTCCATACCATCACTATATTCCAAGATTTATTCTACGTAACTTTGCTATTGACAATTATGAGAGGGTATTTGTCAGTAGTAAGAAGATATTTAATCAGCACCAGAAATTTTGGCTAAATAAGAGAAAAGGAGAACTTCTCCAAACTTATGATAGGACTGAAAATAAACTGGGATTCTCGTTAATTCCAAAAACTTATGGGTACGAAAATATGTACAAAGATCTTAATCATGAAGACGCTGAGAATGTGGAAAAAAAACTAGCAAAACTTGAAGGGCAATCATCAAAAGTGATCAGAGATATTATTGAGGCATCTAAAGGAAAAAGCCATATCATTTTGCTCAGGAAAGATCTCGAAGATCTACGCAAGTTTCTCTTCATTATGAACTATCGAAATCCTTACCGACGAATTCAATATACTGATAAAATTTTTGATCCTATTACCTGGTCAATGGTAGAAAATTTCATGAAGGAGCACAATTTACAAAGTCCTCCAGAAGTGTGGTTACAGAACGTCCGTGAAATACTAGAGTCCCCGCATGAAGATGTCAAAGATAACCCGCGGATCTTTGTTTTGGATAGGACAGATTACAGAACACGTATGATCGACTGTTTTCTCGCAATTTGGCAAGCTGGTGACAATGATGAATTTATGGTGACCAGTAATTCATTTGGAATTTTTGAAGGAATAAATTTTGAAATACACAAAGACATCGGTTCATTTCAATTTGCCTTCCATTGGTTTTACGTCATCTCCCCAAAGCTAATATTGGTCCTTTGCCATTCGGCGTTCCGAAAAGAAATTGGATTTGAACGTATATACAAATTTCTTGGATTTGAATATCATTCAATTTTTGAAAATGTTCCTCATCCACCAGCAACTGCAGAATATGCTGGTCGTATTGATCCCTCTCGTGCAGGATTAAAACCAGATAATGCATTTGACAATTCATTTGATAGGTATATGAATAGAATAGGTCTTAAAACACAACCAGATGATAAATTTACTTTTCCCTTTGTTAAAGTCAATTCAGCCACTGTTCATCTTGTAAATGCTATCATAATGAGGCTAGATCAGAGTTAGTTCTGTCATACGTTTCTCCTTCGTGTCTCTACAAAACAATTGTCAAGTATCATAAAAATCCAAAAATTATTAAACAAAATTTCTCAAGTTTAAAAAAGAAATTGTTCACAGAATTAAACAAAACTCACAAGGAAGACTTGAATTTTCGGAAAAACATTCCAACCAGAAGCCGTACACGTATTTGGCAGGAATGTAGGATGATTACAAAATCTTGATTGCATAGTGGATTAAATAATAGTATTAAATTATCTTGGGTATATTTTTTAATTAGTTTCATTAAATATCACTTTCATGAATAAATTTTAAAAATGATATAATTGCAGAATGATTTAGTTGGTAATATTGAAAAAAATCTAAATGTCATAATATAATTACTATACAAATATTTTATCTGTTCTGTTATTCATTAATTTCTCGGTGATATTTAAAAAAAATAAATCAGTTACATATGATATATGAGGAAAATCCATAATTCGCGAAAGCTCAAATCGTAAACCTTATTCCTGAATAAATAAAAAAAAAGAACCAAGCAGCAAACAATTAAAGAAAACCCAAAATGTAACTTTAGGCAAGTATTTGTTTTTTGAAAGTTTAAGTCTTCGATTTTCTTCAGCGAAGAAAACGTTTTTAATAGTTACGAATTCAAGGAAATAAAGTATGTATTATCGTGAGATGGCTTGAATACAATACTATGAAAATTTTTGACTCTTCGCCCAAGGAGCATTATTATGGTGCGTTTGACAAGCTTAATACAACTATTCTTTACATTCTTAATTGTATAATGTCCTCAATGATAATCTTTAATAATTATACCTTAATATTTTAGATTCCGTAACCACACTCAAGTTGCATATTTATTTATTTAAGATATACAAAAATCAGTAAAAATCAAAAATAAGACGAAATAATTTATTCTAAGTCAAGAATGTAGTAAAGTTTTAAAGCAAATTAACATATGCAATATTAAGTATTCTCGTTTTAGATAATAAAATATCCCTAAAAAAATATTATATACAGTGTTCATTCATTATTCATCAAATTATATTATTATTCTAAAGAGCCTAAAGATTCAACAGTAACCTCAATAGGGACACTTTTGAGAGCAAGCTTCATCTTGACTAAAAATTGTTAATAATTTAACCAAGAACTTAACAAAAATTACAACATAAAAAAAAAGTAAAAAGAAACATTTAAACTCCACTATCCTCTTTAACGATCCTGACTCCTTTTTTCGAACAATAATTAACGTCAACATATCATTTAATCTCATTTATTTTGTAAATTTATTTATTCTCAAACATTTCATAAAACAACTCTTTCCCCTCACACAAATTCTGGCAAATCTAGAATGCAGTTTTAGAGATGGATGGCGAAATTAATGAATAATCATTAGGCTTGTGGCATATTTGGATAAATTCGGTAAAGAATATTTTTAATTCTGATTTAATTTATTATTTTCTAAAATAAGATGCCATGTTAAATTTATTGTAATAGAAAAATCTTTGTAAAGAACAATTAAATTTATTGCAATAGAAAAATAAGTTTGTTAGAAAAGTCTATTTTAAAACTAATACATAATTTAGCATGATTTTTTAAAAAATTTCTTTATGATATAAAATTATTTTTGGAACAAAAAATAAATTATAATAATAGAAGATAGCCATAAATGACATTAAATAACATTAAATGGTATTCAATAAAAAGGTCTATTCGTTGTACGCATGCAGGTCATATTTGTTAACCAAATTTTCGTTTGTTCACCGAAATATTTGTTCACCGTTCTTTTCTAATATATTTATATTAATTTGCATTATTTCTTGTGCAATATTTTCTTAATGCGGTAATATTTAAATTTAAATGTACAAAAATGCAAACAAATAACATTTTTTATACATTTAAATAATGATGTTAAAATAAGGTAATAAAGTTTATTTCTCTTAATTTTAAATTTTGGTTTTTTTTTCATTATTAAATTATTAATTCCTTAAAAAATTCTTCTTTATTAATTTTTCAATAATTCCTTTATCACATTCCTTTATTATTAACTTTTTCATTCTTTTTATAACTTGTAAAAATGACTGATTTCAGAAAAAATTTAGGGGTTGACGCCGTATGTAATCTATGTAATCCATGTAATTATTAACGTTAAAAAGACAGATTAATATAATTAATATAGTTATTATTTCGATAAATAAACTATTAGACTAGTGCATCGCCCAAATCACTTAACTTACCACCCAATTCAATGATAATACAAAAATCACAACCGAACCCCATGAATCCTATAAAATTTCTCGAAGAAACTGAAGAAGAATATCTTGAAGATCTAAAATGTTTGATTGAGGTTTGTTGAATTCAAAGAATTTTAAATTTTCTTTTTTTTTTATTTGCTTTCATTAAAATTTATTTATTTTTCTTGAAATCAGAGAGTGATCACATGCTGGAATAATGGAAATCCTCCCCCACCAGAATTAGATATAATGTTTCGTTTTATTAATGATATCTCTAAGAAAAGTAAATCATTTCGTTTGGTAAATATTTAATTTTGAATTGAGAAAGTATTTTTTTTCTTCTTATAAAAACTGATTCCGTAATATATTATTTTGTCGAATTTCAAGCGACTTTTAAATGCAATTGAAACACAAACTACACAAGATCTTGTTAACACAATAACAAAATGGGTGAGTATTCTATGAGAATATATGTGTATATATATATAATGCGTAAATCTATAAAATCGACTTGTTATTTTTCTCTAGATAGATGAAATAGAAGAGATATATTCTGATTATTGTAAGGAATACCGAAAAGGTGTAGATTTATGGCCAGAAGTTGAAGGGAATTCTTCGTTACAAGGAATTTTGAATGTAATGTAATTAAATATATATTTTTTCCTTTTTTTTAGTTAAATTATAATTAATGACCTTTGTTTTTATAATTTTTTCTAGAGGTTGACAATTGAAAGGAATAGACCAATAACTTTGGGATCTCTTTTGGATATACCACTCAAAAGAATTGGTTATTATAAAAAAATATATATGGTTAATATAGTTCAAAAATGTTCAAAAATATCTACTTATGAATTGATTATACTAATTTTCTTTTTCATCTCAAACATTTCATTTTATAATAGCGTCTTTCCAAAACACCTGAACTTGGAAATTATCAAACAAGTTTGACGGCTGCGAATAAAAAAATTCAAGCTATTATTGACTTAGAAAAAAAATCTAAAGCATCACCAAAACCGAGAATCCCAAGAACTCCAAAGAATAATTCTTTGCAAGAATCAAAAACTGTAAAAACTGCGCAAAACGCGGAAAATTTTAATGCAAATTCGAATACAAATTCTAATATGAATTCTAATATGAATTCAAATATGAATTCCAAAACGAATCCTAATGCGAATTTTTATATGAGTCTTAAAACGAATCCTGTTGCGAATTCTAATATGAATTTTAATACAAATTCCCAAGCGAATCCTAATCCGATTGCAAATTCTAATTCTAATGCAAAATCTAATTTGATTCCAAATACTAATCCTAATGCAAAATCTAATTTGATTCTTAACACGAATCATAATCCGAATCTTAATGCAAATTATAATCCTAATCCTAATGCAAATTATGATACGAATCCTAGAGCTAACTCTAATACGAATTCCAATACGAATTCCAATACTAAAGGCGTAAAAAGTGAAAAAGATGCGAAAGATGCAAAAGCTGACAAAGATGTAAATTCAGATATAAATTCATTGAATTCTTCTCAAGATTTCATGAATTTGAAAAATGATCCTATGTTGGTAAATTCTAAAGATAAGAAGGGATTGGAATCCATCAAGTCAGAGACATTAAAGAATTTCTTAAACTGGAATTTACCGAATGATTCCATATCAGTAAATTCTAAAGATAAGAATGAATTTAATCAATCGGAGGCATTTTTAGTGGATTTCGGAAACTTCGATTTATCAAATGATTCTATATCAGTTAATTCCACGGAATTAAAATCTAATCAGTCAGTAACACCTTCAAAGGATTCCAAAAACTTGAATTTAACAAATAATTCCATATCAGTAAATTCTAAAGATAAAAAGGAATCTGAATCTATTCAGTCCGAGATACATAATAATTCCATATCAGTAAATTCCAAAGATAAAAAGGAATCTGAATCTATTCAGTCCGAGATACGTTTAAAAGATTCCAAAAACTTGAATTCACCAAATGATTCAATATCAGGAAATTCCAAAGATAAGAAATTGGATTCTAATCAGTCAGAGACATATTTAAAAGATTCCCAAAACTTGAATTTACCAAATGATTCTATATCGTCAAATTCTGAAGATACAAAGGAATTTGAAACTATCCAATCTGAGACACTTATAAAGTTTTTATCAGATGAAAATTCTGAAGATTCTCAATCTAATTCAGATTCTATTACAAATTCTTTTGAAAAAAAATCGGTGAAAAGTAATAAAAAACAAAAGATTAAAAAGCTTTCACCATTACAAGAATTTCAACTTAAATTAGACACATCTAAAGTAATGGATTTATTTACCAATAAACCAAAGGTGATAATAATTTATTTATTAGATTTCAAATATGAAAAATAAATATCTTGCTAATTTTTAATATTTTTTATTTTTTATTTTCTAGAAAATAAGAGTTGAACTTGAACCGCCTCATTTACCATTTAAACGAGAATTAATTCTTTCAAAAGAATTTTTAGTTATATTTCCCAATGATGAACAACCAGAATCCCAACCACTAAAACTTCGACGTCATTTATTCTTATTTACTGACCTTTTATTGATATGTAAAAAATCAAATTCCTCTGAACAGAAAATATCTGGAAAAGAATTTTCATTAAATTATCCACCATTAAGCGGAAGACATCTTTCTATTTCTAATAATGAAAATAAAAGTATGTTTATCGCCGGAATATTTAAATAATATAATATATATATATATATATTAATTAACAAATTTTTTTTATAAAAAAAATTAGATTTGATTCTTTTACAAGTCTCAAACAAAACAATAATCCTAAATTCCGAAAATAAGGAAAAAATGGAAGAATGGGCCACTAAAATCTCAAAAATGATCGGTTTTGTAGTTTCCATGGCAGGCAAATATTAAATAATTAATTATTATTCTTTTATTTATAATAAACGAAAAAATTAAATAATTAAATTTAATTTTGTTTAATATAATATAATTTATAGGTGTATCGACTCAAACGAATACAGAAAAAAATCAAACACCGAAAAGGATTGATAATAATTCACAATCTTCTTCGCCATCATCATCAACATTAAAAAATGATTCGAGAAAAAGTGGCGACAATGATACGAAATCTTCTGCGATGGTCATAAAAAAGATATCAAATATTGGAAGTTTACGTATTAATGCGAAAAATTATTTAAGAAAGTCACCAAGTGTAGGAAACTTAGGAATTAAATCAAATAATGATGATGATGATGATAATAATGGTCAAGGAAAACTTTCTCATGTTAACGGAGAATCATCATCATCATCTTTGAGAATTGTACATAAACTCAATAAATCACCATCTTTATCTGATTTGACACCTTTAAATAATAAGAATAATAATAGTAATAATAATTATTATTTAAATTCTGAAAGAAATGATAAAATATCATCATCATCACAAAGTACCCGAGAAATATCAAGAAATCGAGAAATAACCCAACATGTGATGAGTCCAATACCTGAATTTATAATAGATGAATCAATTATTTACAAAAAAACATTACATCAATCTTTTTTCTGTGATGTTAAATATTATGCCAAAAACGGTAATTATGAATCAATCACAAACGATAGAGATGATGAATATACAGTTGAATTAAGATTAACAGATACCAACCAGATTTGTTTAATTGCTATATTAGAGAAAAATGACAAGATTTTATTGCAAAAATTCATTAATTCAAAAAACACTCTAATCAAGAAGGAATCACCATTTAGGGCTAATATTCGCATTACAAGAGATATTGATAGATGTGTAGAAATTTTTAGAATATCTTTATCAACTCCCCATGAGACTGAAAGATTTATAGAAATATTTCAATCAATTGGGTCGCCGAAATCACCATCTTCTTTATCTTCTTCATCTTCATCCTCATCTTCCTCGTCTTCCTCGTGTTCATCATCATCTATTTCTTCTTCACAATCTTTCATTGGTCATCCTATAAGTTCACGATCAAGTTCACGATCAAATTCTCTACAACCAAACCACAACCACAACAACAACAATTACAATAATCACAATAATCACAATAATCACAACAATAACAATAACAACAGCAACAATAGAAACAGCCACAACAAAAACAACAAAAACAATTTCATGAAAAGTCTATTCAAATAATGGAATCCAAATGTAAATTAACATTACCAAATGAAATAAAAGGGATAAAAATTTTAATGGACAGTTCTGAATAATTTTTGGATAAATTTTTTAGATAATTATTTGGAGGATAATTTTTGGATAAAAGTTTTGAACATTATTGTGTAATATTTGTATAATATTATATTTTAAATTTATTTTACTATTATATTAATATTTTTATAAATACCAATTGCATTAATTCAATAATAAATTAATAACGAATGATTATAAATAAAAGAGAATAATAATAATAATAATAATAATAATAATTTTACTTTCTCAAAATATTTTAATAAAGATTTATATCCATATAAAGAAAAATATATGTATACAAAGATATAAAGGAAATGATAGCAACTATCCAAAATAAAAACTTTTATAATATTATTTCTTTAAAGTTTACTTTCAAAATTACCTTCTTCATTAACCTTTATCACCAGTTTACCAACATTTACACCTTGAAATAATTTCACCAAACTTTCAGGTGCATTCTCTAATCCATTTATAATATGTTCATTCTTTTTGATCTTACCTTCTTGCAACCATTTTGAAAGATCCTTTCTTGCTTCTCGAAATCTGGTGTGATAATCCATACTATTGTTTATATAAATATATTAGAAAATTAATATATAGTAATAAATTAAAAATAATAATAACANAGAAAATAAATAATAATAAAAAAAAAAACTTGTTTCTATTCTCGATTGACCATTGTATTAAATTCGTGTAACTTTTGTGTTTTTGTGTGAATTTTTGGATGTGCAACTTTTCTAGAATGATATAATAATAATAATAATAATAATAATAATAATAATAATAATAATTTTACTTTCTCAAAATATTTTAATAAAGATTTATATCCATATAAAGAAAAATATATGTATACAAAGATATAAAGGAAATGATAGCAACTATCCAAAATAAAAACTTTTATAATATTATTTCTTTAAAGTTTACTTTCAAAATTACCTTCTTCATTAACCTTTATCACCAGTTTACCAACATTTACACCTTGAAATAATTTCACCAAACTTTCAGGTGCATTCTCTAATCCATTTATAATATGTTCATTCTTTTTGATCTTACCTTCTTGCAACCATTTTGAAAGATCCTTTCTTGCTTCTCGAAATCTGGTGTGATAATCCATACTATTGTTTATATAAATATATTAGAAAATTAATATATAGTAATAAATTAAAAATAATAATAACAATAATAATAATGTTATAAGAGTAAAGTAATAATAAATATAATGATAACTTACACGATAAATCCTTCCATCTTGGCTCTTGTAGGAATTAAATTAAGATAATTGAAAGGACCTTTCGCCTCCTTTTCATTATATTGACTGATTCCTCCGCTCAAAACAATTCTACCCTTTAGAGCAAGTTTACCTATGCTAAGTTCCAAGATTTTTCCTCCAACATTATCAAAATATATATCAATATATTTAGGTGTTACTGTTTGTTTAAATTTTTTATCAAAATCGGGATCTTTATAATTTAATGCTACATCAAATCCTAATTCATTCAATAACCAATCACATTTTTCTTTAGAACCAGCTATTCCAATTACTCTAGTTTCCTTTATCTTGGCAATTTGACCTTGTTTTAACAATATAACGATAATATTATTATTGTTGTTGTTAATATTTAACTTTGAAATTATTTTTATCCTATAAATAATTAGTATATAATTAGTATATAATTGGTATATTTACCAGCAATACTTCCAACAGCACCCGCAGCCTAAAATAGAAGACATGTATTATTAAATATATATAAATATATAAAATGATAGGTTCTTTGAAATCTATTATTTTTTTTTGAATGATTACCCCAGAAATCACAACTGTATCTCCCGGTTTAGGTTTACCTTTAGATAAAAATAAAAAAAATTTAATGAATCCTTTTTTAAACAAATATATAAAAAAAAAAACTGTTAAAAAATTATTCTATAATTAAAATTTAACTTACCAACTAAAGTGTTTTCAAATGATATTATTTAATTAGAATTTCATACTTTTATAATAAAAGAAATAATAATAAAATAAAGATAAATAAAAATATAAATTAACTAACTATCCAATAATCCAAAATAAGCAGTAAGACCAGTATAACCAAGAGTACTAATGTAGTCTATAAGTGAAGTACCGGGTAGAAAACTAATCAAAGTTAAAATTATTATATTACATTATTGTTATTAAATAATATAATAAATTAAAATATCTCTTTCATTGTTTATTGTTCATTTTATTCTTACTCGATCTTTTCAACTCCTTTTCCATTACTCACTGCATATTCTTGCCATCCTAATCAATGTAATTAATGTAATTAATGTAATTGTTTAATTATTTAATTATTTGAATATAAGAACCCGAATTTTTTTTAAAAAAGAATTAAAACGTACCCAATAATCCAGAGACTTTATCATGAATTTTAAATTTAGGATTCTTGGAGATAATAACCTCTACAATTGAAGAAATAATATAATTAAAGAAATAATGTAATTGAAATCTATTATATAATAATGTAATACAAATAATAATACCTCCAATTGTATGACCGCGCATGACATCATTAATAGCTTTATTTTTTAATTAAAAAAATATATAACTACAAATATCCATTAAATATTATTGATTATTATATTAAATATATAATTACCAATAGGAGGAATATAACTATTAGAACATAAAATATCGAAATGCAAAAAGAAATAAATTAAATGTTATGTTATTTTGTTTTAACAAAGAAATGAAAGAACAAAAAATTGAAAAAATTACCTTTTAGTTTCGTTCATCCATCCACGCATCGCTGATGATGATTACATTTTATTAATTAATCGAAAAATATCAAAAATCTTTATATATTTTTTTTTTTTAAAAAAAAAGAAAATAATGATTATTTTTGTATTTAATACCTGGATCCAATGATAAATAATAAATTTTAACCAAAATTTGACCATTCTTCAAATCATTTTCCTTTGGAATTGGTGATTTTATAATTTTAAAAGTTTCATTAACATCAAATGCACCAGAAGGTCTTTTGACAAATAATATTTGCGTGTTGCTCATTATTTTAATAATGTTTCTTTTAAAAAATTGCGATAAAAAAATTAAAAATTACAATTGCATGATGAGAAATTACTTTATTACTAATGGTTTATAATTGGACTGATCAATTTCCAGTTTTATCAACTATTTAGCAGGTAGACTAGGCTAAAGGATAAACTTTTTAGTCAGTAGATCGAAATTTATTGGATAAAAATTTTTTTCATATATAATTCCTTACTAATAAAAAATGTTAAACAATTTGAATACCACATGATAATTAAATGTTATTGTAAAGATTTATAACTTTGTAATTCTGTGGTAAAATGATAAGGGAAAAGAGATTTGTTTATTTGATCAATTAACAAAGAATCAGTATTATGTTCTAACTTTGTTTCAAATTTACATTTTCGAAACATATCTGTATTCTCTTTTTGTAATTTCTTCTTAATTATTTATTTGTTTTAGTTTTACATTTTTTTTTTTCGAGAATTAACATCTC
The DNA here is from genome assembly GCA_003547095.1 of Diversispora epigaea. NCBI lineage: Eukaryota > Fungi > Glomeromycota > Glomeromycetes > Diversisporales > Diversisporaceae > Diversispora > Diversispora epigaea. The sequence continues at coordinate 93,602 of PQFF01000481.1, read as the reverse complement.
AATAAATAAAATTCAATAAATAATAAAATCCAATAAAAAATAAATCCATCTACTAATTCTATTTTTAGATAAAAAAATAATTTTTTTTTCCTGTTACTTTTAAAATTCATTCTGACCAATGCCCCATTTATAATTTCGTGTGTAAATAAACAAATCAATAAAATAAAAAAATTGTGGGGTAAAATTATATGGGAACATTTCTCGAGAACCCACGCCACAAACAATACAATTTTCAATCAATGTAAACGTTAAATAAAAAAAAAAACAATTTAAATTAATTTATGCAAATTATATTAATTAACCTCATTTCACTCATTTCGATATATCATTCCGTAGAACCATATTTATATATTTAAGGTATTAAAGTTATTTTTTTTTTGTTGTATAATACATTTTATCTTATTTTTTGAGTATTGTTCCGATTGGATTTTTTTCTTGGATCCCAGGAACGGGTCATCACATAATATCTTTATTGATTTGACAGGAAAACAAACAGGAAAACAATACATAAAATATTGGCGAAAATCATATGATTAAAGAAGAATTCATATTAATAATACGATCATGAAGTCTTATGTAAACATAAACATGTTGATTTTCAAAATATTATCATGGCGTCGTCTTGGTTTATATTTTTTAATTATTAATGATGATGATATTATTATTAATTATTATTAATTATTATTAATTATTATTAATTATTATTAAATATTTATTCTTAAAAATACAAAGATGTAGATCTAGGTTTCCCCTTATTTGGGAATTACAATAACGAACGAGCTTGTACAAAAAGTAATAAACAAAGTGGCGTTTCTAAATTTAGTTAAATTTCATCCAATTTCAATTTACTCGCATCTACTTTTCGCCATATAAAGATTTATTGTATATTCTTATTATGTACCTTTTACGCACTATGTGCTTTTAAAACATCACGAAAGAAACTAAAAGTAATGCACTGCGATCCAAAGATTCTATAATCCTTTAAGTTTCTTTAAATAATAAAGTTTTTCATTAATAGTTATTGTTTTGTCTAAATTAAGAAAATCCAATAAGTTATTGTATTGTAAATTAAGAAATTCTATAAGAACTTTTTTCGATTAGACAGGCATTAACAGTTATTGTATTGTAAATTAAGAAATTCTATAAGAACTTTTTTCGATTAGACAGGCATTAACATTGTTTTTGGGGAATTGAAAACCTAAATTTACTAAAAAACACAATTATATTTTGATTCCTTCTTTGTAATGATTTTTTTTAGTAAAAAAAAATCACAGAATTTTCTTTTCTTTTTTTTAATCATAATTAATGATTTATTGTATAACGTTTATCAGGAATTTTTTAACTACAAATGTGTATGCGCGTGCACAGAGATACTAAAAAAATGCGCGTTTCCATTCTCCGTGTATTTATTTTTAATTATTAATTATTTATATTAATTTATTAATCAAAATGGAACTAACCATGATAGTATTTATTCAATTGTGTAAATGGATAGTTATCATAAAACTAATTGAATGTTCCATTATATATTTTTTTTCTTGGTTTTCCTTTCACTTTATTCTTTCTCCGAGTCTGCAAGATTATGATCCATGTCTTATCTTATTTATATTTATTCAAAATATTTATTATTCAAAAACATTTATTCATTTATTCCAAAAATATTTAGCTCGAATTTCTAAAACAAATATTATTTCCTTTTTTAAAATAAATGCGTTTTAATCCAATGAATGCTTTAAATATTATTAACTACTAAAAAATGAAACGAAATAAATATTGAAATGCTTGGAAGTTTGAGTCCAGATTAGGATTTTTCACTCTATTAATTCCATATAAAGAAATTCGAAAATCTACGTATGTGGTGTTGATTAGTGTGCATGAACTACTTTTTTTTTTGATAGAAATTTCGATCTAAACGAATTTAGTTCAATTTTTTTTTTCTTGTAATAAAAATTCCATAATAAATATGAAATCATTTTTTCTAACCGTCCGAATAATAATAATAATGAATTATTTAAAAAGTTCTCACCCTCAAGATTTTTTAAAAAGCATTAAATCGTCATCGGTCCGTAATCAATACGTAGATTGTGAAAATTTCCCGCCGTACACACTTTTTTTTTTTGTGGGGTAAAGAAGAATATTTACTTTATTGGTTATGAATATCTCACTGACTCATTGAGATACATTTTTTAAGAAATATAAATTTTTGATTTTTAAATTAACCAGATCAGGGTTTTGTGTATGTATATATATGCAAATGTGTGCGAATAAATAATGCAATGCTGTAAAATGTGGGTTATGCAAAGCAAAAAGATGAAAGATTAAATGGAGATTTGGATTTTCGACATGAAATATTTCTTCCTAGTGGATCCAAGAAAATTAAAATTAATTTTAAATTTAAATTTAAACCTAAAATTAGAGATCAGCACAAGTTTAGTCCAATTTTTCTTATTTATATTGAGAATTTCCATTTAACGCCACACTCTTCTTTACCACATACATTTCTGGTAATTCTCTTTTTTTTTCTTTCTATTTTTAAACAATTTTAACAATAATATTTTCAAAACAATTATTAAGGTGTCTGCTAATAAGTGCATTATGTTTGGCATATGTAACAAATGTAACGGTGCTATACGATAGTGGTAACGGACCCTTGCATTTTTGATGATGTGATATAGGAGAAACATTTATTGTCTTTGGTATTGTCAATTGAAAATAGTTCACAAATGCATTATTGTTGTACTGTCTCTCTTAAAATGCAATGGGGAGCGAACCAACAGGTATGGGTTAAAATTTACGGATATATTATATTATATTTAGGTAAACAAAACAAAATATCCATTTTTTTGTTCATTTTATGGCGTAGTAGTGTTACTGTTGGTCTCGTCGATCATGCGTAGTTAGACGTAGTAATAATTAATGAGTGCTAGATTCCCGAGAATTCCTTTACTTTCTTTCGACGCAGAATATGCGCAGTTTCGGGATTTTGGGGGGGATTTTCTATTGATGCTGTGACTGAAAATATTATTCTTTTTAATTAAATGCGTGGGGTGATGTTTTGGCAATAATAGAATCAAATTTTAATATTTTTCTTCTTGGCAATAAAAAAAAAATAAATGCATTAATATATAGGAACAATACATAATTTTTATGTATCAGAACAAGAGAAAAAGATGAAAAAAAAATTATAGAGAAAGAAAATTGAGAAAAAAAAAAGAGATCATAAAGAAATTTATTAAAATAGTTCCTTGCATCTAAAAAAAATTTATTAGTCTATTTATAGTAAACTTGACAGGAGATTGAAAGAACAAGAAGAATATTGAGAATATTATATTTACCCTTTTTACCCATCTCTCTCTCTTTCTCTCTCACTGATAAACATCTTTCACATTTCACACAAAGTGAAAAGTGTATATATTATATATATAAACATCCAGTAAATCATAATTTGCGACAAAATAGATTACTATAATATCAAGTTTTAAGCCAAAAAAAAATTTATCCAAAGTGAGTCATTACTACAAAAACATTATATTATTATATTATATTTTTTTATACTATAATAATATACTGTGTACTTTATATACTACTATTTTTACATATTACACTATTATTAAGAGCACATTATAAATAATTTACACTACATAAAAAAAAAATCCAATAATAATAATAATAATAATAATAATAATAATAATAATAATAATACATAAGATAAAATAAAGGCTTTGTTTACTGCCGATTATAATATATTATTATTGTATATTTATATTTGTTATATATTTATATTTATTGTATTTATTGTATATTTATTGATATTTTTTTTATATTAACAAATAATTTAAATTTCTAGAGAAAAAAATCTTCCCCAAAAACTCCCTTTCCGAAAAAGATATAAATAGGCAGTGATTCCCTCCTTTCTCCTGATTATTTTGGAACAAGCATTTTTATTCCCACTAAAAAATAAAAAGTTTTTACAAACGAAAAGAAACGTAAATACTTTTTACCTCGTGTTTATTTAACGAAAACATTAATTACATTAATATTTCATCAATTTCACCAACAAACTCGTCTCTTGTTTTATCATCTTACTAATAAAAAAAAAAATTGTTATTCCTTTTTGCTTTCATTTGATAATAATTATACAAAATTTACCACCACATCCACTATTACAACAACCCCCCCCCCCAACAACTTTTTCATAAAATAATAATAACAAAATGTCAGCAGCCATAATGGAATCTAATAATAATAACAATTTTTCAAATTGGCCAAAAAAGACTCGTGGTATTTGTAAACCAAAAACGACAAAAAACACTTCATCATCAATATCATGTACTTACATTATACCTTCAAATAACGATACATTTCTTAATCATCAAGAAATCATATCATCTCCTATACCATCAGGACATCTNATCTTCCCCAAAAACTCCCTTTCCGAAAAAGATATAAATAGGCAGTGATTCCCTCCTTTCTCCTGATTATTTTGGAACAAGCATTTTTATTCCCACTAAAAAATAAAAAGTTTTTACAAACGAAAAGAAACGTAAATACTTTTTACCTCGTGTTTATTTAACGAAAACATTAATTACATTAATATTTCATCAATTTCACCAACAAACTCGTCTCTTGTTTTATCATCTTACTAATAAAAAAAAAAATTGTTATTCCTTTTTGCTTTCATTTGATAATAATTATACAAAATTTACCACCACATCCACTATTACAACAACCCCCCCCCCCAACAACTTTTTCATAAAATAATAATAACAAAATGTCAGCAGCCATAATGGAATCTAATAATAATAACAATTTTTCAAATTGGCCAAAAAAGACTCGTGGTATTTGTAAACCAAAAACGACAAAAAACACTTCATCATCAATATCATGTACTTACATTATACCTTCAAATAACGATACATTTCTTAATCATCAAGAAATCATATCATCTCCTATACCATCAGGACATCTTGAAACTTCAACTAGATTTTGGCAGTTTAGAGTTGAAGAAGGTCGAACAACTTATGTTCGTTATGGTAATATTCGAGCTGATGGTAGTTTTAAAGAGAGAGCAACTCATATTCAACAACATCTTAATTACGTGGATGCGAAAAAATTTGTGGAAAATTTAGTTGATGAAAAGATTAAAGCCGGTTATGTTGGTTGGGCACGTTGGTGATTTCATTATATATATAAATATATAAATAATAATAATAATTATCATCTTTATTGTTTTATAGTAGTTTAGTTTTTTTTTTATACATAGTTTTTCTTTTTCTTTTCTTTTCTTTTCTTTTCTTTTCCTTTCTTTTCTTTTTCTCTAATTTTTCAACTTTTCAACTTTCAACTTTTATATATAATGAACGCGTTCAAAGCAAATCTTAATATATATATATGGTGGCCACATATATATATAACTTCGAATTTTTTTAATTTTCTTTATTCTTTTTTACCTTGCAAAATTTATTTTGGAACAACAAATCAACGCATTATAAAAACATTATTACATACAACACACGAAATTTATTTACAAAATATATATTTATGATATTCGACAAAAACAAAAAACCCCCCCTTTTACTTATTTTGTAAAAGGAGAAAGACTATTTCTCTCTCTTCCATGAAAATTTATAATATAATATGCAAAGTATGATTTGAATTCTCTTTATATAGTAAATTCTTTTTAATATTCGCACAGCATTCCCGGGAATAATTAAAAATTTATTTAAGAAATTACTCTTTTCTGAAAAAAAATAAAAAAAAAAAAATAATTTAAAAATAAAAAAATCAGTTTCTAATTTTATAGTGTTTATACATATATATTTTAGTATTCAGTTCATAATTTTCATAATATGTAAAAAAAATTTATTTTTTTTTCTTTTATGTAGATATTTTTTATTAATTTTTGATCTTCCGACATCTTTTGTAAATACAAATATATGACCCAATAAAAAAAGTTCATTTATTTCATTCTTTATATATTTTTTCCTTAATTTTTTTTATTATTCTCTTTCATTTATTTTATATAATTAATACCTATAATACTTGTGAAATAAATAAATAAATAAATAAAAGTATTTGAGTATTCCAACAAAGTAATACTCATCATCAAATATCCATTGTTCGAACCGATTTTTTTTTTGTTTCAGTTTTTTCCAGTATTTTTTAAAAAAGTCAATTGTTGATAATTTAGTACTAAATGGGCTTGTTGAACCAATCAATATATAAATCTTATTCTCGCGCGTCTTTCAATATATTTTTTCGGTAACAAATAAGTATTAAATTAATAAATAAACGAATTTATATTTTTAAAAAAAAAATACTCATGTGATTCTTTTTGTGCATTGATAACACTTTCACATGATAACACAATAAATGCAACTTTTGTATAAAATCTGCACACAATAAATATCTGATATATTTGTTTGTTATTATTTATTGTATCCATTGACAATCGAAGAAATTTATTATATGAAAAAATTAGGTTTTCTTTAAACACCAGCACGTGACGGTGATTTATAAACATATTCAAATATTTTTATAGAAATAAATAAAGAAATAACATAAACAATGTCAAAAAACGATAATGAATGAAATATTGCCAAGTATTAATTAAATTCTTTTTTATTTTTTTTTTATTTAAGAATATTTTTGTCATAAAAAAAACGCTCCGAAGCCATTTCTTTAAATTTTTGATTCATTCAAGCTTACGTAAGTAAAAAATCATTCCACCAATTTTATAAAATTCCTTTTGCCTATTTTTTTTTTCTTTTTGTTGACCAATTCCTCTCCATGTATCAACTACTAAATAGAGTAATGATAATAAAAAGAAAAATTGTAAATAATATGTGATTTGTATGAGAGTGTATGCAAGTGTATGTAAATGTATGCATGTAAGTGATAAAATAAAATAAATGCGATGTGTGACGAAAATTTTCTTTTTTTTTTAAGTTAACATTTCGGTATCGTATGTATTATTGATAATGGGGTGATCAAATGATTTCTTTGTTGTGAAATCTAAATGCTTTAAAGATCTGGTTTAACCTAATATACACATGACCTAATCTTCTGATTTTCATGCCCATTCTAAATAATTATTATAATTATTTTAATTATTATAAATGTCCAAAAATGGCGTGTGAAGAAATTTAATCACTGTGTGAAAACGCGAAAATAAATAGTAAAAATAAATCGACGAATTCACCAAGTTTTTCACAAATTTAGTAATAATGTAAACTGGAGTTGAATTTTTTTAAAGAGAAACGATTACCAATTCACCAATAAAGTGTGCACGTGTGATATTATGTGATATTATCGAGGTATTAATTAATAATATTTATTATATTTATTGGATTTCAGAATACAAAATCACAAAATAATACCATTCCATTTAAGGGATCGTAAAAATATTCTCAAAGAAAATCAAAATAGAAAAGAGTGGCAGGCTTAACTTATTATTTAAGATTGTTTATTTATCTAATATTTATTATTCGTGATGATCTCAACTTTTTTAAAAAAAACATTTAAATTGGTATACAATTAAATAATATACAATCTACAGTTAACATCCAATTTTAATAATCATTAATTAATTGGTCACATGAGTAAAATTAAATTTCTTATCTTTACCATTAGTGGTTCAAGCAAAAATAATTATAGCTAAACTTCACTTCGGTGAAATTCGGAATAAATTTATTAGAGTATACGTAATTCTCCTTAAAAGTTTAATTTTTAATATTTAAAGAAACTATATTTAACAGTATTGATAATTACATCTAATAAAAATTATATTATTTAATAATTACATCTAATAAAATTATATTATTTAATTTATAGAGTTTATTTAAAATTTACTGCAGTTTTATTATAGTTTATGCAATAATAATTGTGCAATTGATAATATTTTAATACAATTAATATAATTAAATTTCTAGGTTTTGAGGATATATGGAATATATGTAGAATAACAATGATTTATTTGGACGATTTTGGAATAAGGCTAATCAGATGACTAAAAAAAATAAATAGAAAGAAAACAAATAAAAATAAAAATGCAATAAAAATATAAAAGCAGAGTAAAATAAGTAAAATTAGGGGGGAATTGTTTATATAGAATGATAAAAAGAGTAGGATAAGAAAGTAAAAGAGAGAGAGAGAGAAATAAAGAAAAGGAGGGAAGACGAATATGAATGGTTGGATTAAGAACAGCCAATGATATTTATGTCAGTTGAGTATATATTGCATATTATTTATATGTACGTACGTTATGTCGTGCGTGCTTTCTCTGCATTTTTCTATGGGCGTTTGTGTTTTCATTTATATTTACTTTTTAAGTATTATGCGTTATGGAAAATTGACAGTCGAATTTCCATTATTTTATATAACAGTTACTATAAAAGTAATTATAATACTAAATAAGTTACCGTAAAAGTAAAAAAAAAGTTATCCTTGTAAACAATCATGCAATTATGATAATAGAAATTCTTTAGTAGATGAAAATTCCTTGAATAATATTGGAACAATCTTTTGAAGTATTTTATGCACGAAAGAACCTTATGTATTATATTAGTTGGTAAGTTCGAGGTTGTAAATGGTGGTAGAAAGTTGTGGTAGAAAGTTGAGATAGAAAGTTGTGGCAGAAAGTTATGGCAGAAAGTTGTGGTAGAAAGTAGCCAGATCATGTAAGCCAAGCCAAGAAATAAAAAGTTAATAAAATGTTAATCAGCAACACTAATCTACTAATCTGACAGCACTAATAAATTTGTTAACAAAGCACGTGTGTGTTTTTGCATGCATGGATAACAATTTTCTAATGAAGAAAACCAAAATAAAGAATAATTATTAATTTATTATATTCGCTACATTATCTTTAAATTTAGTAATCCAGTCATTCCATTACATATTTACAAATACACCCAACGCATTCATAATTTCCGTAATTACATAATTTAAATTAAAATTCCATATTTTTCCTCGTGATTTTATGACATAATCTTGGAATACTGTAAATATAAATTTAGAACTTTTTGGTCTTGTAATAAATAACTTACGGTATATTCTTTGTATTCTCTTTATTTATTTATTTATTGCAAATATATTGTTTAACTAATTATTTAATCAGATTAAAAAAATAACATATTCTCTTTATTTATTTATTTATTGCAAATATATTGTTTAACTAATTATTTAATCAGATTAAAAAAATAACATATTCTTAATAAATAATTACAGAGTCATATTAAGATGAATAATAGAGCATTTTCTTTCTAAAGATAAATATAATCTTTAGAAATTATATCATTTGATGAGATCACACTTACACATGATTTTGTGAATGACTAAGACCCACCACGTGATAACAATGATATATCTTTATTTTCTTTATTTTCGGATTTAAAAAACAATTCTTGATTATCAAAATAAGGTAATAAATAATCTCGGATAAAGTATTAACAAATAGTTAAAATGAGTTTGATATTATAGTTGAAAGGAATCAAAATTAGGTTAAAATTAGGTTAAAAAGCATATTCACATTTTTTGAAATTTCTTTTGTTGTAGATCTTTATTGTTCGACCATTATGGAAACCATACCTATGAGGCGACAACCTGGAAACAAATGTTCAAATGTTTGGTAAATATTATGGTCGGGGAATGTTATAAATAAAATAAATCAGATTTTCCTGTGGAATATTTTTAATTAATTGCGCCAAAAATATAAAATAAATATTTGGAACATTTGAATTGGAATTATTTAATCAGATAAATAAAAATAAATATAAATAAAAAATAAATAATAAGGTTGAACCGGGAATCAATTTACGAGTAACTTAATTAAAATATACGAACAATATGATTCAATGCTAGCATTGAAATAAAGTTTTAAAAATTATACTATAAATGACTAAATTGTATTTAAATCATTTATTATTTTAGTAACAAATAACAATAACAAATGTGTGAATGTTAATAACATTATATTATTCCTTTTTTTTTTTTTGACATCATTGTAAAAATCAAATATATTTATAGCGAATATATTGTTGAGCATATAAGCATAAATTAAAATATAAAATATATGCTGAGCAAATTAAGAATTAAAAGTCAAGTTCCCTGGTCTTTTTTTTTTCATTACGGGATGCGGGTCAATGCACCCCACAACAACAATAGTTTTGACATGAATTAAAAAAACAAATTTGTAGATGTGTAAGTGTGTGAACGTGTGAAAGTGGGTGTTTGTGAATGTAATAAAGTTATTTTAATGCACATTTTTATTTTATTTGTGATATAAATAAATTACCATTCGACAACTTTATAAACCACCTGAGTGTACAAATTTAATTAAATTGAATAATACTTATTGTAGTTTTAATTTTAAATTAAATTCAATAATAATGATTCATTCTTATTTAATCTAATCAAAATCAAAATCTAAATCAAAATCTCTAACGCATTACCAAATGATATTAAAAATAAATAAAGCTTATTAATATTTTACAGTAGTGTATGGGGGCTATTTGTTTACCTTTTTTTTTTTTTAAAAAAAAAAAAAANAAGAATTAAAAGTCAAGTTCCCTGGTCTTTTTTTTTTCATTACGGGATGCGGGTCAATGCACCCCACAACAACAATAGTTTTGACATGAATTAAAAAAACAAATTTGTAGATGTGTAAGTGTGTGAACGTGTGAAAGTGGGTGTTTGTGAATGTAATAAAGTTATTTTAATGCACATTTTTATTTTATTTGTGATATAAATAAATTACCATTCGACAACTTTATAAACCACCTGAGTGTACAAATTTAATTAAATTGAATAATACTTATTGTAGTTTTAATTTTAAATTAAATTCAATAATAATGATTCATTCTTATTTAATCTAATCAAAATCAAAATCTAAATCAAAATCTCTAACGCATTACCAAATGATATTAAAAATAAATAAAGCTTATTAATATTTTACAGTAGTGTATGGGGGCTATTTGTTTACCTTTTTTTTTTTTTAAAAAAAAAAAAAACAATCATTTGTAATTTTATGCAAGATAATCAAAAAAACCAGGCGTTTCTTGCTGATTGTACCTTTTCGCTAAATATATTTGTATTATATATACTTAGGGTATGACTATATTTTATTTTTGTTTTTGTTTTTTTTAAATCAATGGAATTATAATCACGCGGTTTGTCTTTGATTCATTATTCGGATTTTTTTTTGAAAAAAATAAAACAATCTACTTTATAAATGCTTATTATCGGCAGTTACCAATTTTTATTCCTATTTGGGTTATTTGACTGTAGGACAGTGATGAATGAGTCGCAACGTAGGTTCTCCTTTATCGAGTTCTTTAGAATAAATAACAAATAATTGAATAATTAATAATGAGGCTAGTCGAAAACAGCATCGCATCTCCAAGATATGAAAATATAATAAGAATTAGCAAGCAATTCAGGACCTATTGGAAAATATAATAAATCAGATCTTGTAAATTCAATAACATATAAATTCGTTACTTCAGTTAAATCTAAAAATAAATCAAATTGCTAATATTTAGAAATTTTCTAAGATGCAAAATTAGGTGATGAAACTGAGAATAAAGGAAGGGTAATTATTTGTCAATTTGAGACATATTCGTTAAGTTAAACGAGAACAGGAAGAAAGAGATATTTTATATTCAAATTCACAACAAATCAATAATAATCTGGGAAATATACTTTGCCTCACCGAAATCCTTGCTAGAAGAAAATTCAGACTTACGACAGAAAAACAGAATTTTTGCTCGGATGGTTCTCAGTATATCATCTCATAAAGATATTTAGGCGGATCCATAATCAGTATTACCCATCATTGAGTTATTTTCAGTTGTACTGCACTATCTATAACTCCTAAAGATGCAAATATAACAATTTATACTGACAGTTCAGGTACTTGGAAATAATAAGATATATTTGAAATAATACGAGATCTCAACTTATATGTAAAAGTAAAGGATCATTCGGGAGACATAACAGACCGGCTAGTACACATTCTTTTTAACCGCCTTTTATGAACCAGTAATAGAAATAAAGAATTGGCAATAGAAAATAGAAATATACCTTTAGACCTACAAAACATCAAATGATCAAAAATCAGTTAAATTCTTGATATGCACAGCCAAAAATCAAATCAAGTATCATTACTATACTAAAGATGGTACCTATAATTAATTTTACAAGTCCTCAATATTGTGGATTGTTTCAATGTAATTGCAATACAAATCCACAATTCTGAACTTTTGTTCAAAACTTTTTGAATATTCAAAATTTCCAGGTTTTTCTCTTCAAAATGATAGTTCTTTTGATGGAGTTAACTTAGAGAGAAGTTTTGTCAATATAAAATTTAGAACAACTTTGGATGATGATATCTAACAACCAGTGATTCTATTGAGCAATTTTTGTACAATTCAACTCATCAAAGTAATTATTTCATTCAAAATTAACAAATTTTGATCAAGTTATTCCATCTTAAAGTTTTTATTTAAATTTGTATATTTGTAGATTAATTTTAAGTTAAAGACTTGTAAATTAACTGGAACTTACAGGTAATTGTAACTTGTAGAATTGCAAATTTTTGGATTGCAAAAATTGTGATACATGTAATAAGTATATAATTTTCGATTTAACAATTGTCTTTAGTTGTAAGATCTTTAATGTATATTAGATTTACAAATAATAAAGTTTAGTGGTGGTTAAAAAAAAAAACATATTAGTTAAGTTAAAATAGTTCTGATTTCTTCATCTATTTGTTTGCCTATTTGGTTTCTATTTGAAATATTTATCACTCTATTGGTCTTTATTCAATTTTTTCTTCAATTTGATTAAGGGTTTTATATACTGTTGGATATGCATTCGTTTTTATAAATTAAATTAATTTAATTTTTTTTAGCTGAATGCATCTCTTCTAAATGCATAACTCTTCTTAATACATATTATTGGTTTGGTCCNACAAATTTTGATCAAGTTATTCCATCTTAAAGTTTTTATTTAAATTTGTATATTTGTAGATTAATTTTAAGTTAAAGACTTGTAAATTAACTGGAACTTACAGGTAATTGTAACTTGTAGAATTGCAAATTTTTGGATTGCAAAAATTGTGATACATGTAATAAGTATATAATTTTCGATTTAACAATTGTCTTTAGTTGTAAGATCTTTAATGTATATTAGATTTACAAATAATAAAGTTTAGTGGTGGTTAAAAAAAAAAACATATTAGTTAAGTTAAAATAGTTCTGATTTCTTCATCTATTTGTTTGCCTATTTGGTTTCTATTTGAAATATTTATCACTCTATTGGTCTTTATTCAATTTTTTCTTCAATTTGATTAAGGGTTTTATATACTGTTGGATATGCATTCGTTTTTATAAATTAAATTAATTTAATTTTTTTTAGCTGAATGCATCTCTTCTAAATGCATAACTCTTCTTAATACATATTATTGGTTTGGTCCCATGGTAAGACTTATATGCTTATTGCATAATCCTTTGAATGCATATGCAATTGAAATTTTATATAATAAATATATCTTCTAAACGAATATGTCACGTGGTATATTATAATTTTGGCCAGAGCTAAGATTAAATTTGTAAGTCATACTGTTTATTTTTAATCTTGATTGCTTCCTCTGATTGGTAGATGATCATTAGGTCACTTTCATGTGATCTAAATCCGGGCCAATGACTAGCGCTATGAGCTAGTCATATGACTATTCCTCTAAATGCATGGTCTCATTTAGAGGAGTTTGACTGTACTTTTTTATTTTTTATTTTAAGATACATCAGAAAATATTATAAGGCATAATATTTCGGGATATTATGTTCTATGCAATTATTTATTACAATTGGTAAATAAATCAATAAATTTTCCTTAGATGAATTTTAAAGGATCTACAGTTTAATAAATCTGGCCGTCTTGATAATTCTGGTCAATTGACAGGCATCTGAGGTATTTTAATCCGAGCAACCTGAGTTACAAGGAAGCAAGATTCTTAAATGATTCAAAAACAATTAAGAAGCTCTTGTATGGACATTTGGTAATAAAAAGAATGGTTTCACTTGAAAATTAATAGTGCTAACCAATTATTCATTCTTAAATTGCTATTGAAAAGTTTCAAAATAACCTTATACTTTCCCGCCAACTTTAGATTTTTGAATACATGTTAAATAATCACTCAATCTAAAAGGTATTTTTGTAATTACGATACTCAAATGATTTAGCACTAATAGGCGCAGTTTGGCATGACGATTAATTAGGATACATTGGTAGCACAATTTAATCAAGATGGATTCCTTTCTTTAGTTAAATTATTCTTCATAATTATTAGTTAAACCATTTTTTAACAGAATTAAGAATAAATAATATTGTATATGTACTTTACATTTTGAATTAGCAATTGACTATTAACTTAATAAATATTTTGATTTTTACTGATTTTTGTCTTGAGTGGCTTATTTTAAGATCGATAGTTAGCTCGATGGTATTAATGCCAACCTTTTCAGATCAGATTTGAATACAATAAGTTACACGGAACCTTTCGAAAAACATTAATAACACTAATTTTGGGTTTCAATGGCAGATAGAACCTTTCGAAAATAATATTAACCCTAATTTCGACAGTGGGTTGTGTGTGTTATTTTGTTTTAAAGACCAAACTGTATGTTATAATGAATGAAATAAATCAATACCATCACTACATTCCAAGATTTATTCTACGGAACTTTGCTATTGACAATTGTGAGAGGGTATTTGTGAGTAGTAAGAAGATATTTAATCAGCACCGAAAATTTTGGCTAAAGAAAAAAAAAGGAGAACTTCTCCAAACTTATGATAGGACTGAAAATGAACTGGGGTTCTCCAAAATTTCAAAAACCTATGGATACGAAAATATGTACAAAGATCTTAAACATGAAGACGCTGAGCATGTGGAAAAAAAACTAGCAAATATTGAAGGGCAATCATCAAAAGTGATCAGAGATATTATTGAAGCATCTAAAGAAAAAAGCGATATCACGTTGCTCAGGAAAGACCTCCAAGATCTACGCAAGTTCCTCTTCATTATGAACTATCGAAAACCTCATCGGTGGGATCAGTTTACTAATAAAAGATTTGATCCTGTCACCTTGGCAATGGTAGAAAATTTTATGAAAGAACGTAATTTACAAAGTACTCAAGAAGTGTGGTTACAAAACGTCCGCGAAATACTAGAGACCCCGCATGAAGATGTTCCAAATAACATGCGAATCTTTAATTTAGATAGGTCAGATTACGAAACACGTATGATCGACTGTTTTCTCGCAATTTGGCAAGCTGGTGAAAATGATGAGTTTGTAATGACCAGTAATGCATTTGGAATTTTTGAAGGAGTGAATGGAATGATGTTTGGATTCCCATTTCAATTTGCCTTTCATTTTTTTTATGTCATTTCTCCAAAGTTAATGTTGGTCCTCTGCCATTCTAGTTTCCGAAAAGAAATTGGACTTGCTGCCGTACACACAATTATAGGACCTGGACGTCATTCAATTTTTGAATATGTTCCTCATCCACCAGCAATTCCAGAATATGTTGGATTAAAATCAAATAATAACAATTCATTTAAAACACAACTGGATGATAAATTTACTTTTCCCTTTGTTAAAATCAATTCAGCCACTGTTCATCTTGTAAATGCTTTCATACTCAATGAGGCTAAACCAGACTTAATTCTGTCATACCTTTCTCCTTTGTATCTCTACAAAACAATTGTCAAATATCATAAAAGTATAAAGAAGCTTGGTGAAATACAGGATTTCTCAAGTATGAAAAAGACTTTGTTCACGGCATTAAACAAAACTCACAAGGAAGACTTGAGTCTCCGGAAAAGCTTTCCAAGAGGCCGTACACGTATTTGGCATGAATGTAGGATAGCCACAGAATCTTGATTACATGTTAGAAGTATGTTGCAAATGTTGTTCTTGCTTCACTTTATCAAAGGCTTATAAGATAGGTGAAAATGTTTCGTGGCATGATATTATACCTTTATGTTTTTATTGCATATATTAGTATACAATAGTATTAAAGTAATTTCATTAAATATCATTTTTCTTGGATAATAAATTTCTTATCAATTAGTAAATTATGAATTATTAATGTATCTAATATTCTTCTGTTGTATAACTTTCAAATTCATTTGACTTTGAATGAAAAATCTTAGAATTTCACAATTTTCGTATTTTTAAATTCGAAAATTCGACTATCTTTGCTTCAAGAATTATTATTTTTCATTGTTCGAACATCAGGAAGGTAGTTCTGATGGTATATACTTTGTCAAATTTTCATATCCTTAATTTCGCAATAATAAATTGATTCTCGCGTCCTGTTAAACTCGCTAATAATTCTTCCAATCCAAATATAAATTGACTATTTGACTATTTAAATAAGTAACATGGATTAAAAAAACAACAAAATTATTAATAATAACACTTTAAAAGTATATGTCATATAAGTCAATAGTAGAAAATAATAATAAATATTCACGGAAAAAAAGAAAATGAATGTGGCTTTTATGTCGCATTACAATAAATCGAAGATGTTTATGTCAATATTAAAAATCAAATAAATGGATTATACATTTTCTATTCACCAAGATCTTTAATTAAATGATATATTATTATTGTACTTTTTAATAATAAGATAGTACGTCTAACAACTATAATATATAATTGTTATCATTAATGCTAAGGAATTTCTTAATGATTTCATAGATTATTTCTATTAATATTTTTTGAACTATTGGAATTTAGTCTTTACCATTTTTGGAACATTCTGAGCATATATATACAATTGTACAATCATGCTTCCTGATATCGCCGAAATTATGGTATTTTGTCTCGTTCTGGGTGACGTTATTGGGGATGGGTTCCCTATAGAGATCAGTAGTGACATATCCATTGGATACCTCAAGGAGCTCGTTAAGGAGAAGATAAAACCTCGTTTTGA
Organism: Diversispora epigaea; assembly: GCA_003547095.1. Lineage (NCBI taxonomy): Eukaryota > Fungi > Glomeromycota > Glomeromycetes > Diversisporales > Diversisporaceae > Diversispora > Diversispora epigaea. The sequence continues at coordinate 76,604 of PQFF01000481.1, read as the reverse complement.
TAGTATTCCTGCAAATATACTGAGGCTATGGAAGGTGTATATTTCTACCAACGATAAAGACATGAATACCAAAATACAAGCTGAAAACATCAAAGAGCAACTTGAAGGTGTGGAGTTGATTCCATATAAAACTGTGGGAGAATATTTTAATGAATTACCCATTAACTATGACATCCGTATCATCATACAAGCACCCACTATAGGTAAGTGTCTCCCAATGTTCTACTTCTCAAACAAAAAAAAATTTGCGGTTATCTCATTCTTTTATTCAATCAGGAAAAAAAGAACCGGAAAAGCATAAAAAAAGTGGAAACCGAGTCCAAACATGTGTGTAATAAATATACTGCTTTCGACGTTTATTAGTAATCTTGTTTGTTTTTAAGATTCATATTGATTATTTGATTTGAAGATCCTATAGAATCAGAAGAAGGCCGTGACAGCCTTGCGGTTATGTTACCCGAAAGGCTGAATGTGATTATTGAATTTTTAGAAAATAATGATATCAGCCTTTTACGCAGTCCTCCGTCGTCAGGCAAGAGTACTCTTGGACAGTTTCTCGCAGAATATTATGGTAATCGCAATTACAATAGTATATACATTAGCCTTGCCGGAATAACTGGTACACAAGAAACGTACGATGAGATGCTCTTTGATAATTTCTGGAAGGAGAGAGTTAAGGTCACTTGGAAAGAAATTAGTAATTGCAAAAAAGCTACTTTTGTGTTTACAAGTCATCTATGGTGATCGCGCTGAATTCTTTTGGGGTAGAGTGAAAGAACTTTTGTCTTACGATGGGCGTAACAAAAATCTTAAGATGTTTTTACTCGGCACATACCATCCAACACTTTCGGATCAGCTGACACTCATACCATTTAGTAAAACTCTTAGTTTGAATCACCTCCTTCTAAAACAAAAAGAGTTCCAACAGCTTGTATCGAACTATGTTCAGTTGCATTTTGCTCAGGGTAGCCCACTCTTCAATGTTCCCGATGATGTTCAAAATGCAATATTTAATCTCACCGGGGGACATCCTGGTCTGTGTCGATTTATTTTGCAACAGTTACGCATCCATTATCGTGAATCGAGTGTAACAGTGAAAACAGTGGATATGCTTCGGTATCTTGCTTCATCCCATCTACGAAATAGTATAACAGAAAGTTCGCGTGCCTTTCACTGGATTCATAAATGGAATCCAACCAATGAAGAATCTGCTTTTGTTCGTAATGTGCTACTTAAAAGTCAAAGTAGAGCTCCCTTTTCTATTGATTATGGTTCAAACCCTGCTGCCAGGAATTTTATGGAAACGGGTATTTTCGCTAAGGTTGATGATCAAATTCAATTTACTGCCCCATCACGCGAACTATTCTGACCCATCACCTGTTCGCTTCACCTGTAAGATCGCCTGCTGTTAACCTCGACGAATTTTTAGAGCAATCTATTCATCGTATGAGCCCATCTAAGTTATCTAAATCACTTGGAAGAGGTGATAAATCTAGTCCTTTATATGAGAGAAGCTGGCAGATGGAATGGTATCGCGCTTCTACAATTGTAGTCCCGAGAATGCATCAATAAGCGCTGATGTTAGTCCTGTGTTTGGTTCAGTTGGTTTCCCGGATTTTTATGTTAATGGCGATGTTTGCTGGGGAATTGAGCTGACTCGTGAGGGCGATCGTTTGAGGGAGCATGCAAAACGATTTGAAAAAGGTGGTAAATACGCCAACATTCCATTGAAAGATTGGGTCATCATTGACTTCCGACATCATTCAAAAGACGTACGTGAATTAAAACCAAACTTCTGGTATGTGCTCTACGAGGATGACTTCAAACAAGTCACTATCAAACGTAATGGGCATGATGACAAAGTCCTGGTGTTGTATGGTGATAATGAGTAACTTAATTGTAATAGTACTGGGTAGAAATTGCAAGTCATTTATATTGCGCAAAACTAGAATATGATAAATTGTATGTTTCGTTTTTCACATTGATTGCAAGTTTTATTTTTGCGTTGAAATTGTAAATCTTTTATGCTTTTTTCGTGCAATATTAAACAAGCTTCTAAGTCAGATGCAAAATCAATCCATCATACTTGCATACACATTTATAAAATCAAAAGTTTGATATAGACGAAAATATTAATTCATTGATTATGATAAACTTAAAGATGAATTAAAAAATGATCGAGTAGTGGGAGGAATTATCTCATAAAATGAGAGTTCATCTATCCATCTACCCATTTCATTTGCTAGCTTTATAATCGCTATTATTATAAAAATTTTTAACTGTTATATGACTAATTCTCCCTCTAAGCGCACTGATCACAGAATGACACATTTCATCAAAAGTACTGTTATTTTCGGCCATAACCTTATCGAAGATTTCTTTAAAGTGGCGAATTATTGCTATAACTTTGTATTCGTAATGTCGTAAATAAATACAGCATTACGGCTTTAAGACAAACGCGTCGTAACCGCAAAAATCATTCAAACCAATTTCGACAACATGACTGTATTATTATTATTATTACTATAAAATGTATTACTATGTTATTATACTTAATATTAAATAGGATATAAATATATCTTGAATGGTCTTCTGAAAGAATGGGTCATCCAGAAAAAAAGGTTAATCCCAAAAGAATCGTAATTCTCGAGAGATGGTCATCCAAAGGAAAATGTTATAGTATTAAACTTATATATAAAGGTCTCTACTTGACCTCGAGGCAGAATAACAGAAACAAATCCCAAATTAGAAACATAAATTGTAAATTTGTTCTTTAAAAATAAAATAAAATTGTATCTTCCTATCTTTATATGTTGTTTCTTTTGCCAAGTATTATAATTATAATCTTTTACAATCTACATCAAACTATCAACAACGAGGCAATTAACACTTTTAAATTCTACCTTATTACATACCTTCAGCAGTTAGACTGATACTGGTTTGGTTTCATATTTAAGTTTAGTCTATTCCGTTGTTTTTTTATGACCAGTTCATCGTTATTATACATATAGTGACCTTTCATACTGCAAAACAAAGTCAGTTCCAATATTTTATCTCCTAACAATGGATCTGGAAACAAGTATTTATTAACTTTCACAAATATAACTTATCACTTTTATTATATTATTGTTTTTTTAGAAGACTCCTGAACCCTGAGATAAGCAAAGAATTTGAGAAGAAGCGTACTTTATTGATGACTTCGATAAATTTACAAACCGAGAAGCCATGAAAATAATAATTATAAGGCAGGAATCGTAAAACAATATGAAGAAGCTAAATAGGTGCCTTTAATCCATCCAAAATACAACTATTCCTTCAGCGCCTGTTCGTGATTCAAAACATCATTAATTATTTTTAATCATTTTACAAATTTTTTTCTGCCAACTTTATTTTTAGCTGATTTGCTTTACAATTTACTTATTTGTTTCTCTTTTACAGGGATTGTTGAAACAAATGATTAATTTATATGATTTCTCTTTTAAGTTTCGGCGATTCTTTTAAAGCACTATTGATTTCTTTTTTTATAGGACTAAATAATATTAATAGATATTTAACGAATAGTGAACGAATTTCAAGTCTATTCAAAAATTGGTGATTAATGCTTTAATAATGGAATTGAATATTCATGTATTGATTTAGTAATGTATTTTGATTTTATTAAATCAATATTATACATCCTTTTTATCCTTTTTTCAAATGTGAGAAAAAATAGAAAGCAAGACCGTTCTCAGCATTGGATGCTTCTTGAGAAAAGAGAAAGACACCGCAAAGAATTAACTAAATTAATGAACGTACTTACAATGACTTAAATGCACAATGTTTTCTAATTTATTATAATTCTTTTTTTACTTTTCATAATTAATTTCAAATTATACAAAGTTATTTTTTCTTAATGTCTCGTTATATTTAAGAATCATTGTTGCAGGCACCAATGACATGATAATCTGTCTCAAGTTCTTCAATTAAAATTTCTTTCGTAAAGTCCAGTATTTGATAGTGGTATTAATTATCAATTTTTTAAACATTACTATTATTATCCAATTTTGTATTAAAGTCATAATATGCCAGAAGTTTACGTCTTGGCTTATGCAAATTATTACTATTCATACGTGAATTTGATTTCATTGTAAACAAAAGAAAAATATATTGTATTATTAGATTAACCCTCTATTAATGACAATTCGAGTATTACAATAGATCTTTTTACATTTAGATCAATGTACGTTTTAATAAATTTCTATAATAGTTATTATGAGACATAATTTAGAGATTTATAATTCAGGGATAGTAAATGACCAAGTCATTTGATCATTTTGAAATGGTCATGTCATATCACAAATAATCTACGTGATCAGATCATTTAAAAAAATAATATTTAAAAAATTATCAATCTAGAGATTTGAATAAGGATAATTTTATACGAATAAAAAAAAGCGTTTTATGCATTTTTTGTACAAACATTGCAAAGAGGCACATAATTTTAGGGAAAGAAAAATTTGTATCAGGAGAATATTAAATATTTTTTAAATATTTTTTATATTTAACTATTTAAACATCAACTACTCAAACATTAACTTCTCACGATTTCGAAATTTACTTTTTTAATCTTATTTATATTTTTAAGTAAAATTGTTTAACATATTTAGGAGAATAGATATTTAAATTTTCATGCGGATTGATCAAATATTCACGAAGAAATCATCGTTTTTTAAAAATAGGTTAAATCGTTAATTTATTCGTTCACTTGAAACTGTTTATTCTCCTTAGAAATATAAGACGACGATTCACAAGATCGAGAGATTAAAATTATAAACTCTATATTTAGACTCATGGTTAATTTATTGTATATACACTAATAAGTTTATATTCTATTAATAAAAAAAATTTTACAAGTTGAATATCCGAGAAAAGTATTTTTTATCTTGTACGGCTCTCCAGATACCTTAAAGTGGTTACAAAAGGCCAACTTCCTCTGCTATAATTGATAATGATAATTAAATCCTTAAAGTTTTAAATTATTAACGAATTTACAGTATAAATAATACAGAAACATAATTGGTCAAATTAAATGACCCAGTCGCCTAGATAAAATGAAAATTGTTCGATAAATAAAGTGTTGGACGTAAGAGAGAAATTAAATATAAAAAGAATGATATTTTGCTTATCTCAAAAAATTTAAACAATTCATTCTATTCTTCAAAAATATAAATCTTTACGCTAAAATGTTTCGAAAAAGTGCAATTTTTGCTGTCATCCTAATCTCTCGTAAACCTAATACATTAATTCCGTCAATAAAATATTTGCAGGCAAGAAAGTGCGTACATTCATTTCCACCTAAATACAATAAAAATTTACAGGGGAGTTTCATTTTACGGAATGCTTCCGATCGTCCGAATAACTGGCGTTTTTAATAATGGATTTCTCAGTGACAAAAATAAAGACACTGAAGGAACTTTTAAAGAAACGAATATAAAGTCATTCCACCCGGAACTGCGCCATTTGGGATTTAACTATTGATGAACTTATTACTAAGGATGTTAAATAAAATGTAGAATAAATTTTATTATAAATTGTGCATTAATCAAATATTCAATGTATTTTAAAGTAAATAAAAATTAACTCAATGAATTTATGAAAGATTTATCGATTTTATTATTGAGAGATAATGACCATATATGAATATTTTTATTTAAAAAAAAAAACAATCTAACCACTGTGACAAAATCTTTAATTTCGGAAGTTTTGCTCGAAAAAAAAAACGAGTCTTGTAAAATCTTATTATATCAATTCCTTTGGCGCGTGCTTTGATTCTAAGATTTTGATTGTTAAATACATCGTTATTATTAGTTTATTCAGGATAATTTGTTATAAGGATCATCATCGTTAATAATAGTGATGATAATAGGATTGCTTTTTCTATTAAGGAAATTTTTCTAATTCGACAAAGTTCTTGGGCAAGTACTAAATGTTAAATAAATGTTATACCTTTAACATTAATTAAAAGTTAAGTCATTTATTTTTCTACAAAATTATTGTTAATTAACGTATAATAAAATTAATAAAATGAAAAGCAACAGTGATTAAGTGGGTTACAACCTTCAATCATAATCTTCGCTCTTTAAAAATGAATTGCAAGTGTTCAATTGTTGAATACAAATAATCTGCATTGCAACTATTTACAATCCCGAAATTTACAAAATTTACAAATATTTACAAATATTTATCTTTGATGAGTTGAAGCATAAAAATCCTTCAAATTATTTCAGTTACACTTCATACTTCAATTTCGATCTTTAAGATCTTTAATAATTTTAATTAAAAATCATTACGTTCAAAAAATTCACAAAATAATCACCTTTACCCATTGTAATTTTGTGATATTTCATTCACTAAAATTACACGAAATTACTGGTTACCATTTACCATTGTTTACATTTATCTTGTTAATATTATTTTAACATTCATTCTTTGTATTACTTACAATTAAAAAATTGGTTAATTACAATGAACTTGATTAATTTTTTTTTTTTTTGAACAAGTGTATAATTCACATGAATTTAATGCAAAAATCCCTTATCATCAATAGAATATGTAATATTTTATATGTACAGATGCAGTATGAGTATGTTATAATTACTAATAATTTTTCCAAAATTAAGTTCTTACATTATTGCATTATCTAATATTGTGTTCTAATATCTCGCGAATAATTATTTTCTTTTTGGTAAATAATACCTAAATAAGCGATTTATCATTATATTTGACAAAAATCTTTACCATATGAATCTTCAAATTGAATGAAAATGAATCTGGGGAAGCTTAATGTGAAAATTCTGCATATCATCATAATTTTCTAAGTTATTTCGTAACGAAGAAATTCTTATCAATCTCTTTACAATCACAAGATCTCATATGACATGTAACTTTATTCAGAAGTTGTACAGATGCGGCAATTCATGTATGATAATAAATGAAATAACAAATGAAATAATAAATGTAAAGTTGAACAAATCTTCCTGCTGCATAATGAGAAGAATGAAGTGTAACGTTTACATTTTGCAACGAATTATTTGTTTTATTTTACAAACGGTATCTTTGACATTTCTGACTCCAGATGATGTTTATGATGTCAAAAAATAAATTATTCCCTTGGTCGGCGAATATCTTTTTTGTGTATGAAAATTATATAAATTTGTAAGCTTGCTCAAGTGGGAGAGAAAATGGATGAAGTCAAAGGATATGTTGTAAGGTTTAGGGAGTTAATCCAGAATAAGTCATATCCGACAAAAAAATTCCAAGTCGGTCAAAGTTGTAAGACATTCCACTTTTGTCTAATCTTATAATAAGAAAGCTCCGCGTTGTTCCCATAAAATTTGACACAAAAAATATTTTTATGCATTTACACCACAGATTTGTCTTATTTATCATATTTATCAATGAGTCATACAGATACAATACAGTTTACAGATACTGTACCGTTTATAATAAGAAATCCTTTCTTGGACAAATTGATTTTCAAATATTAAACCATTTTTGTAAACGTACCCCAAACGATATTAAAAAGAACCCCAAACGATATCTTCAATAAAAGAGGTACCGTCTTATCAGTAAAATCAATGTCTACAAAAGAAAATGCTTAATCATCAAAGGAGATAAATATCGTGTTACCGAATACAATTGTAAAAAAAATGGTCAGGGCACTTTAAATAATAATACTAAATAATGCATCCTTTATCACGATGTCAATCCATAATAATTAAAGAAGGAATCACCAAGATTTGTTTAACTGTGAAAAAAGCAAAGGATAAACAATAATTTTATGAACGCATTATATTGGAACACAATACCTGCAGTAAACAACACCAAAAAATAAGTGAAAAAAATGAATAAAAAAACGCACCAGTAAAATTGATTAGAAAAATTGAAATAATTAAATTGTGTGACGACATTCAAAGGAAAAAAAGATTAGTTAGAGAATGTGCTATTTCGGGGATTTTTTTTTTCGAAAATCTGTAAAATCTGTTAAATCTGTGCGGTTATTTTGGCTAGGATTGGATCATTATAATTCAATAACAAATTACTATTGATTTTTCTCGCATTTTAACACATCTGTCATTCATTCATTCATCACACTCACAACAGATGTCATGCACTCTTCTTACTCTTCTTGTCTTCTATGAAGAATTTTCGATCAAAATTCCGGGCCACGCAAATTAATTTATTAATTATTTTATTCATAATAAATTTTTTACCAAGTTATTATATTTTATTATTATTGGATTTTTATGTTACTTAGGTTATGTTATTTTTGCCTCATTCAGACTATAAATATAATAAAATACAATAAATTAATTTGTTAATAATAAATTATAAATAATAAAATACAGCTATAAATGTTTTTGATAAACATTAATTTCTGAAGGAGGCTAAGCTAATTTTTATGACTTTTGGACCAATCAAGATTTGACAAGATATAAGTAAATTAACCTTTGGATAACTTCAGGGATCAGTTTATCCGTCGTGCCATATGACATTACAACTTCCTAAATTTAGATTTTGGAAAATTGGGATCATATGCTTTTCATACTTACCAAAAACTCTGATATGAAAAATCTTTTTTAATACCCTCTTTCATATAATTATATAATTTTCTGAATTTATTGAGAATTATAAATTTTTTTTTTTTTTTTTGTAAATCTTAACAAGGAAATGGATTCTGGAAGATATTTTTAATACAAAGAAAATTAACTTTGCCGCTCTCGGATGACACAATCAAATGATTCAAATGATGTAGATCAATATTGTTCTTTTATTTACCCCAGATTTTATTTCTTTATTTCTTTTGAAACATTGTATAACGTCAAAAAAATAATATCAAAATATCAAAGATCAATTAACTCAAGTTTGTTGACAGGTTTTTTTTTCATAAATTCGGGGATCTTATAGTCAACCCTAATGTGACTTTTTTCTTTTAATTCTTTAGTCTATGTTCCCAATTTATTTTAATTTTATTTTAAAAATAATTTTACTCGAAATACAAAATGGTGGCTATGTTACATTGGTGCAACTTTAATATTCATTTATCTTGACATCTTTAATAATAAACAATATTTGGGTTTGATGTACTGAAATTCATATTAATAAAATAAAGATAAATTATATTTTAACATTTTATAGTATAATCCATTATACAGTAGTACACTACATAAACATCTTGTTTTACCTTTTTTTACTTTTTTATTCGAATTATATTAATTATATTGCGTGAGACAACAGATTTTATTTGAAACGAATTTAACTTTTTTTTTTTTTAAACTACTCCCAAACTTGTTGACAATCTGACCAAATGAAGAGAAGATTACGGGTTCCGCCATCTGCATATATTATAAACCAAAGAATTTATCAACCGGGTTGTATAGTCCCTAAATCATTTAAAAACCCCATTTTTTCATTTTTAAATCACCGTGCCACCCCCTCATAAACTAAAAAACCGGGACAATTAAATTCTGCACAGCAACAAAAACTACACTTTAATCCGCTTACCAGTACATCCAGTACATTTGTAAACAGATAGACAAAAACCGACAAATTTTCGAGAACTTTATTACCTTTGGTCGATTTCATACTAATGGCTAACAACAATAATAGTCAACCTGTCTCTAATAAAGAGACATTACCTATTCAATATAACAACATAGGAATGCCTTTACCTAGTCAACTAGAAAAATTAAAAGAGAAAACACAACAACAAGAGGTTAGTATTTATTATAAAAAATGGTTTACCGAGAACAATTTCATCATTATTAGTAAGTTATTTGTCGAGTATCGATAATGATAAATGAATAATCTTTCTATGAAATGATGATAAAAAAAAAAAAATCGATAATTATTTCGCTTGATTTATCAAATCGATGAAATCCGGTCATTTATTAAAGTTATAAAATAATTAATAATCAAATTTCTAACAAATTTTTATTTTGATAATAAGGCTGACTTTGATAAAAAAGCGAAAAAAGTTATCAAACGAAGACCATTTGAAAACGAAAAGGAAAAATTCGAAACGGGTAAAATGAATAGAAACAAAGAAATCGAAAAGGAAAAATTAGAATCGGGCAAAGTGAGTAGAAACAAAGAAATTCCATCCAAACATTCAAGCTTCCGAAACATTCAAGTTTCCCAAACGTTCATGCAAACGTTGAGCTTCAGGGTGTGAATCTTACCGATTACACTGTATTTGATTTATTATTAATAGAAAGAATTAAAAAGTCTTATTGAACGATTTGGCACAAAAGCCAAATATGAAGAAGGACTAGAAAGAGATGTATCAAAACTTCAGGGTAAAATTCAAAATATGTTAAATAAATATGTAAAGGTAGGCATTTTATTTCTTTTTATCAATACCTTATACCTCAATATAATTAATATAATTAATATAATTAATATACGCGAATGATTATTGTTTCTTTTCTGCACTACATGTACTTATTATTATTATTATTATTATTATTATTATTATTAATATGATTATTATTATTATTATTATATTATAATAAATAAATAATTACAGTATATTATATATATATGTATAAACATGTATAAATATATATTTTAATTAATTATTAATCTCTTTTTTATAATTAAAATATAATTCAAAATTAAAATATTTTATAAAAAACACAATCATTCTTTTCTATAATACTCTATGATGGAAATGATAGACCCCAAAAAAAAAATACGCCAAAGAAAACAATATCCTAATTTGTCANAATATAATTAATATAATTAATATAATTAATATAATTAATATAATTAATATACGCGAATGATTATTGTTTCTTTTCTGCACTACATGTACTTATTATTATTATTATTATTATTATTATTATTATTATTATTTTCATCAATAGCCATCACCTCAACCTCAAAATTTACCGTCACCACCAGAACCATTAGTTGTAAACCAATACAGTAATTATTTCATAATATTATGGAATTATTTAATATCGATTATCGTTTCCCCATTCATACTTTTAAAGAAAACACTTGAAAAATGTTATTATAATATAAATTGGACAATACTATTATCCTTAATACTGTTAATAGAGTTGGCTGTTATTGGACTTATTTGGACGTAAGTTTTATTTTTAATTATTTTTTTTTTTTTAAAAAAAAAGAAATACTCGTTATTTATTATTATTTATTTATATCATTTTTATACTTATTTTCTTATATTTATATATTTCATTTTTCTTGTCAACAGAGTAAAGAGATCGCATCATACACACTTGTACGCTGAACCGTACGAGGCTGTAGTACATGGAACCTTTGGAGTAGACGAAACATCATGGAACGTACTGAGTATATTTGGATCTATAATATCGTCAATACAAGATTTCTTCGCAGAAATGATGAACGGAGGTCGCGGGTTCGGCAGTCCAGGTTATGATGGATTCGTACCGATATGACTTATACAAACAATTGTTACCAAACAGTAATAATTAATAATTTAACCTTTTTATTAGATACCTTTTCTTCCTTATTTTCCGTTTATTTCCTCATTTATTTTCCTTGTTTATCTTCTTCCCCGTTTTAATTCTGATATTATTTATTAGAAAAAGAGAGATGTCCAAATTGCATTATTGTAAACAAGGGTAACACATAGTCATACACGTTTTTTTTTAGACTTGTATCTTTTTTTTCACTTGTAAATATTTTTGTCATTTTTGGATCCCTTTTTTTGTTTAATATTTTTTTCTTTGTATTTTTTTTTTAGAATGTTATTTTATTTTATTTTTTTTTAAATTTTGTACACTTCACAATTCATAAACTCACATTTTTGCATTTAGTTCACACTTTCGCATTTAAAATAATACATATTTCAACCTTTTTTATGTACACAATACATTTTTTTTTTCCTTTATTACAATTGATGCACATTCTTGTTCCTGTCACATTTTTTGCTCTTGTTCTTGTCACATTTTTATTCTTGTTCTTGTCACATTTTCGTTCTCGTTCTTGTTCTTGTCACATTTTCGTTCTCGTTCTTGTTCTTGTCACATTAATTTGTTCAATTCGATATGGTATTAAACAATAAAATTCGAAAATTTTGTCAAAAGGTTCTATCACAAATTAATAGTTCCTTATAAATTCGTGCGATTTCAAGATTTCCGTAATATGTCTTTAAATTGATTATATATCATGTTTTCTAATGAATTGGAGACTTTCTCCCAGTTAAAAATCATTCCTAATCGATAATTTGTCAATTTTAATAAAATTAAATTTATTTACGTCGATTATCTTAAATTATCTTATCGCGTAATTTGAATAAAAGCTATCGATCGAAACTTTAAAATCAACACACATTCATTACACATTCATTACACATTATATTGACATTATAAACCTTTGCCACGCTCTGTACACGTGCGTGCAATGCGCAAATAACCATTTATTTTATAGCCTCTTCGGGTAATTTACTTCTTTTTGACCTCTTTGGTAAGTTAATTATTATATTTACTATAACGATAAGATTATTCAGTGTCACAATTCTATAATCGTTAAGTAATCTTAAAGTTAATTCTAAATCGTTAAAAATCTATATTTAGTATTTATTTCAAAACGACACATTTTCGTTATATCAAATCCGTCAACGTTAATTTATGCAGATGACAAATTATAGTTTACAAATAGATGCATATATTCCATCATTTAAACGTCATAAGCGTGAATGTCATAAGCGTGAAAGTGTGGAGTGTGGAGTTGTGGAGGAAATATTTGTTTCCAAATAGATCTTCAACTTTATTATGTTAATTGTTTTGCTTATCATTATTTAAAAAGAACGAATTATCTGTGATTTTAGAGAAAACAAACAAACAAACATATTATTTTAATTTCTCAATCAATCAACTAAAATATAGTTCGGTAAAGAATATATTCAAGTTATAGTTCTCTTTAATCAATTAATAAATGATTTTAGTAATAGTATTGTTATAAATTTTATTTTTAATAATGGACTCCTTGCAATTCACAAAAACAAGAACATAATGGATTTTGGTAATTTATTTCAATGGATTGCTTTTTTTATTGAGTTCAATAATACCTTTAAACTTAAATATTAGTAACAATTGTTTAAAGTTTTGTATTTTCTTGCTGATAAACATGATTTTTTTTTTTTTTTGATTATTTAAAATGCTTCGTTTTGTTGTTTATTTTTAGAATTTCTTTTTATAATTATATAATCAATTTGAACATTGCCCTTTAAGTGTGTGGTCACAAAATAAGAAAACAGTAAAGGAGAATATTGAGTCAAATGACCCACTTAAAATTATAATCCGTTTTTTTTTTTTGAGGTGTGTAAAGGGAAAACAAGGTTCAAATTTAGGGCGGCTTTTTTTTCACCTTATTTGGTATCATAAATCCATGAGGACTGGTTTTGTGCGAATCTGGAATTGATTTACTGATTGCTTGTTGTAATCTTTGTAATCTNTCCAAATAGATCTTCAACTTTATTATGTTAATTGTTTTGCTTATCATTATTTAAAAAGAACGAATTATCTGTGATTTTAGAGAAAACAAACAAACAAACATATTATTTTAATTTCTCAATCAATCAACTAAAATATAGTTCGGTAAAGAATATATTCAAGTTATAGTTCTCTTTAATCAATTAATAAATGATTTTAGTAATAGTATTGTTATAAATTTTATTTTTAATAATGGACTCCTTGCAATTCACAAAAACAAGAACATAATGGATTTTGGTAATTTATTTCAATGGATTGCTTTTTTTATTGAGTTCAATAATACCTTTAAACTTAAATATTAGTAACAATTGTTTAAAGTTTTGTATTTTCTTGCTGATAAACATGATTTTTTTTTTTTTTTGATTATTTAAAATGCTTCGTTTTGTTGTTTATTTTTAGAATTTCTTTTTATAATTATATAATCAATTTGAACATTGCCCTTTAAGTGTGTGGTCACAAAATAAGAAAACAGTAAAGGAGAATATTGAGTCAAATGACCCACTTAAAATTATAATCCGTTTTTTTTTTTTGAGGTGTGTAAAGGGAAAACAAGGTTCAAATTTAGGGCGGCTTTTTTTTCACCTTATTTGGTATCATAAATCCATGAGGACTGGTTTTGTGCGAATCTGGAATTGATTTACTGATTGCTTGTTGTAATCTTTGTAATCTTTAATTAGCAAAAAATTTATTCGACAAATAAGGACACTTTTCTGCCTTTATCTTTTTTTTTGCATGAACTCTGATATTTTTTATCTTATCAGTTATTTATTTTTTATTATAAATGTCAAAAATATCAAACCAAACGGAAAAACAAAGTCACGTGTTTATAAATAAAATTAATAAATTTATTGTTGTAAATTCAATTATGAAATAGAAAAGTTTCATTTTTAAAACCATACAAGGCAAATGTTAGGTAATATTCAAAAAAAATGACAGACTGATGAAATTATCAATAGTTTTAATACAAATTCTCTTGAAATAGAGAATTTAAAAATTTCACAAAGTCCAAAATGAGTTATCCTTACAGATCTAGTCGAAATAGGTATTTTTAAAAAAATAAATAACCTGTATCTAGACACAAAATTTTTTTTCAAATATAGTTCACTGTCCAAAGTAATTACTAAAAATATGAATTGCTTATAAGTATAAAGCCATATCTATTTTTAGGAAAAAATTAAAACCGCAAGTTCTCCTTGCTCCTAAATAAATTGCTGAATGTATGTATTATTAAACTAGCATTTTTTTTCATAGCGATATGCACTTGGAATAAAATTTGTATCTTTCATTGTTTATTTTTAAATACAATAAATTCAATAAATATTACTATTTCAAAAAAATATTTTATTTTATTTTTTGGCCGATCCGCATATGATTTAATTACAAATCGAAATTTTTAATTGAGATTAGTTCTTTTTATTTATATAATTTTTATTAAACTCAAAGTTTTATAATTTTCACCTATAATGGAAATATATGAAATCTACATTTCCCTTAAAATAAAGGTTATCAATTTTTATTAAAAGAACTTTGAGATTGAGTCAAGTATTTAATATAACTTCTATAAAACTTAAAATTATGCAAAATAGTCTCTAAATATTGTCAATTTACAAAATTAATAAAAAACTGTATTGCTATTTTTTGCTTAATAAAAGCATCAGCTAAAATCTCTAAATTTATATAAATATACATTAGATCACATATTAATATATTCTTTAATGCTTTAAACCTATAAAATTCATCTAATTTTAAAAAATCTTTTTTTTTCAAGCTAAATAACTCTGCCAGTGTTTTGAAATTTAAAATTTTATTTTCATCTCACCCCTAAAACATGTTATCCTGAATATGTACAAAGTGTTTATTCCCAAATTATTATGTATTCAATTAGTATATGAACTAGCAATCAAATTTTCCCATTCCTTAAGACAAATAAAATTTATTTCCATTTAACAATTTTTAATTTACTCAGTATCATATTAAATTTCTGAGAATTGCTAAAAAATAAAAGTTTCTAAGCGTGTATTTATATTTTTTTTGATTTCGTCACATGTATTGACGGTTACACGAGATTATCTTTAGCATTGAAGATTACGAAAGTGTCAAGAAAACTTTGAAGATTAAATGAAGTCATACGTTTTGAATATATTTCAACTCAACAATCCGCATATAACAGCCAGTCTCATTGAAGGTTCGGTCATTACACCTCAAATAAAAGTCATAAAAAAAAGATATTGAAAAAGATTCTCAAAGAAATAATATTCATAACTAAGGGAAGGCAGAAAAAAACTCACATTGCTGAGTATTTTGTAAAAGTTGTTGCAATTTCAGATTCGCGTGATGTAAATGATACGATTTTTTTTATTATTTTCATTTCGCCCATATCTCATATACCAACTTATTTTATCAGTTATCTAGAAATATGGGCGAACTTTGATAATACTCAAGAAGACGGAAGTAAGTTTTATAAAAATTAATTATTTATTAATTAATTGCCAGTAATATATTTAATCATATTATATTTATATGTTATTTAATTTATTTAATTTATTGTATTCATTTATATTAAGTTTGACAGCAGGATGTTGAAACCCGATATGGAAATTTTTCATTTGGAGATTTAAGCTGAGGTATTAGTCAATGATGAGATGATGAATTTAAAGTTGGCAATGTCTCGGAAAAAAAAAGTATGATAACGACATTGATAAATTTCCTTTCTTGGAAACAAAAGATAATTTTTTTTGGGACAATCCTATTATATATTATGTTTTGAAACTTAAATATTTTTACAAATGAAATAAAAGTTTAATATTAATACCCACCCATTGATACCTTTTATATTGATGTGTAACTTAAAGCGTTATTTAAACCCCTTCAACTTTTATTCTTTCTTTATACATAATGAATAAATGCAACGTATGCCAGAAGTCTTCCACTAGTAAATGTTCAAAATGTCATCAAATATATTATTGCTCTAAAGAATGTCAAAAAGAAGATTGGAAAAAGCATAAAAAGTTGTGTAGGAACTCACCAGTTATCAATATCAATGATAAAACTGAAAGTTCCAATTCCAATTTGCCGCCTCAAATGCTTGATGAGTTTTTAAGTGACATGATGGATAGAACTAACTTTGTGGAGAATAAGAATGTGCCTAATTTTGGGCAAGAATATGCCACAAAATATCCAAATGAAAGGCAGAGAATTAAATTTCTTAAATCTGCTGAATCAGCACTAAAATGTATTCAACTTGAAGATAAGTTCATAGAACATGATTTAGAAATGTTTGATCCCACTTACTTATCGAAAAGGTGGAATGAATTTTCAGATGACCTCATTAAATTTCTCTCATCTCCAAGAAAAGTTGGTGACATATTCACTGGAAAAACAAAAAACCCCTACGTTGTAGACAGAGGACTTGGTGCTCTAAGCTTTAGTAACATGCCAAAGCTATCTTTTTCACTTGAACAAGGAAAAGTTCATATTGCAGTTGGATTTGTTGACTTGGATTTACTTTTACGAGCTGAAATTAAACAAAATGAGAAATCTGTAAAGAAATCAATCAAATTTATTGGTTATGAAGGATCTGTTTATTCTGTAGCGAAAACCAATGTGATTAAAGAAATGATGATGGAAAAAGCACCAATTCGATCAATCATAGAAGTTTGGTTTTCTACCGTGTGGACAATGGAAACTTTAAAACATTTCGAGAATGCCGTCAAGAGGGTCTTAAATTTTGGAGATGCGCCGAATAACAGTCCACCCAATCCCATGAAAAATGAGCTTCATCCAGAAGTTAGATCATTAATCTTGCATTGGAGTAGATCTATCAATTCACCAAAATCTCAAAAAGGAGCGCACAAACTTTGGGAAAAAACCTTTACTCAAAATAGTACAATATTTTTCACTGTTGGTAATCTTATTGAACAAAGAGATCGTATACAAACTGCACGTCACATCCTTACTGGCGAGTTCCCTCTCATGGATGATCAACAACCAAAAAATTTAATTGCAAGTATTACAATGTTCAATTGCAATAATGGAATTTCACCACATTCAACAGATGAATTTATGCTCCAAATGATGCCAATGGATGTTATCCTACAAAAGAATCAACGCAAAAATACCACCTTTTTGAATGCAATTTACAATTTCCTTGAAGAATCTATTACAAAAATTTGCGATTGGTTATCATCATCAACGACGGGAGGAAAAGTGATAGAAGTTTATCTACATTATCAATTCGTTTCCAATGAAAATTCAGCATTGTTATCTTCAATTCGTCAATTAGATCCCTGGACAATGTCTTGGAGTAATATTTGTGATTACTTTTATCCCAACGATTTTCATAAATTACTTAAAGCATGTTCGGGAAATGATACAATTCATGCGATGTCTTCAATGAATTGGATAACAGAAGTATATGGTGCACATATTAAAGAATATGATAATAGTATCCGTCGCAAGATATTGATCAATGCTCATAAATTATTATCTAAGGTGGGAAAAATTATGGATCCATCTGGGTATTTCCGAAATACTAAAATTATTGAACATCCATTTAATCTTGGTGATTTGATTGCAGTAATGACGGTGAAAGATAATTGGAAAGATTATTTCTTCAAAGGGCAAAATTTAAATATTGGAGAAGTTTTAATCATTCAATATGCCCAGACAAATAGAACGAATACACTTTTAAATCTTTCTTTTACTTATAACACAGATATTAATATTAAAACTGGCTTAACTTCATATAAATAAAGTTTTTATTATCCTTTTATTGAATGAAATCCCTTAATATATTTTGGTTTCCCAAAAGAAGCGTGTTGATATATTATTAATTATTATATTTTCTTATATATTTTATTTATATTTTATTTAGATATGTTTATTTATATTTTATTGAGATATGTTTATTTATATTTTATTGAGATATGTTTATTTATATTTTATTTATATTTGAAAGAAATTTTGGTTTAAATTTATTGAAAAGCTGAAATATTAATATTATTATATGAATTATATTGAATTCTCGGAAATTAATATTTATTTAAATATTAGGAATTTCTAGAAATCATAAGATTTTCTCTCTTATACAATTTGTTTATTATAATGCTCTTTCAAATAAATCATCATCAATTATACAATCTAATCCCTTCAAAGCATTTTCAATCAAAAAATTTTTTACCATCTCTGTTGTTATTCCGGCAATTTTAATTACAACTCCATTTTCTTTTTCTTTTTCTCTACTACAAAGTGAAGAAACTGACCAAGTTAAATCAATTATTTTATTTGTCTTATTTATTACTATTTTATTAAATTCATTTAATATGTGATCGATTAATGGAATCACTTTAGGTCCATAAATTATCAATGTTGCAAAACAATCGTAAGGTTCCAATTGATTCATTAAAATATTATTATTATTATTATTATTATTATATTGTTTTGATTCATCATTTTTTAATAAAACTACATCACGAAAAATTAATTTTTCTTCATCACCAATTAATATATCAATTCCTGATTTATAATTGGCAAATTCCCATCGTTCTCCTCTAGACATTCTTCCACTAGTAAACCAATCTAAAACTATTAGAGATGATGTATCATCTTCCAATTTGAATTTTTGATATTGTGAATAATCTGCTGACCGAAAGCAAGTAGTTGGTCCAGGTAATTGAAGTAACATTGAATTCTTTTGTATAAATGCAACAAGATTTTGTTGAGTAATATTCATGTTTTTATTATTTCTTATATTATTATTTGATTTATTATTATTATTATTATTATTATTATTAATATGATTATTATTATTATTATTATATTATAATAAATAAATAATTACAGTATATTATATATATATGTATAAACATGTATAAATATATATTTTAATTAATTATTAATCTCTTTTTTATAATTAAAATATAATTCAAAATTAAAATATTTTATAAAAAACACAATCATTCTTTTCTATAATACTCTATGATGGAAATGATAGACCCCAAAAAAAAAATACGCCAAAGAAAANACAACAACAACAACAACACCATTCACAACGTATCTTACCTCATAAAGATGTAACTCAAGAAAATATCGCGGATCGATATTTAGAATTTATTTTATATTGTAATCCTTCGGCTCCTTCCGATTTAGATGTTTCTTCATTGATCCGTTCATTTAATGCGGTACCCAAATCGGATGGTAAAACTTTTGAAACTTGGGTACTTTTTCAATTAGTTTCGAAACATAATTCCGGAGAAATAAAAACTTGGACGAAATTAGCTCAACAATTGGGTGTTGAACGAACCAACGAATCAAGTCCCCAAAAAATTCAACAATATGCCGTAAGACTAAAGGTAATACATAACGTTTAAATACGTTACTTAATATTATTTATTTATTATTATTATTTATTATTATTTATTATTATTATTATTATTACTATTATTATTATTATTATTATTATTATTATTATTATTATTATTATTATTATTGTTATCAAATTCATTTTTGGTTTCATGTCTGTTGGTGGTCTCATGTCTAATTTTTTTTTTATATATTTTTGTTGAACCTTGAGTTAAAAGCATTAAATTTACATTTTGGTGAATTTCAATATTAATATTAATGGTGTCTCCAGATACCATACCTCCTCCATAAGAAAGAATATACACAATAGCAAGAAAAGGTGAATGAGTTTTGGGAGTAAGAAATTTTAAAGGATATGAAGAACGGAGAATGGAAAAAGCGGGTTTTTTAGAATTAGTTGGAAGTTCACAAACTATTTGACCACATCCTTGTTGAGAATGTTGAAGATGTGATTCCATTGTTAAAAAGTTAGAAAATTAATTAAATTAAATTAATTAATTGAAAAAAAAAGTTAGAAAATAAATTTATTTAAATAAAAATTCAAAATTCGAAAACATTAATCCATGGTATTTGAAAATTTTTTAACCCCTGGAATCTTACCATATATATAAAAAATTAGTAGCACAATTGATAGTATATTGATTGTTAATTTTGCAAATATGACTGACATTGAAGTGCAACTTAATACAATTGCAGGGATTCCTTCACAAAAAGACAAAACGACCGAATATCGTTCTTTACTTGATTCAATACTCACTTCCTCGGAGGATGAAACAGTTTTAGCGAGTAACTTGGAAAAATTTGTTGATCACATAGTTCAAGAACAAGTTGGTTTGGTAATTTCTCGTCAAGTATTGTCAGAGTTCGTGCAGGGTGTTGATAAAATTGAAAACTCCGAAATCAAAAAACGTGTTTTACACTTTGCTTTGGGAAAAGTTCAACCAAGAGTTGTTAGTTTTGAGGAACAGGTAGGTGTTCGAAAAGGTGTTGTACGAATAATTTTGAAACAAATATTGTTTCTTTTGAAACATTTGAAAACGGATAAAATTTTTTTGTTTTATAGATTTCAACACTTCGCGAAAAATTAGCTGAAATTTATGAGAATGAAGAAGAATGGCTTGAAGCTGCCAAAGTTTTACAAGGAATTCCACTGGATTCCGGACATCGGTAAAAAAAAAAAAAATTTTTTTTGATATTATTTTAAATTATCAAATTATTAATTAAATATTAATTTATCAATTTACTAATTGATTAATTGTTTAATTTATTTTAATTTATAAAAAGAGCAATTTCAGAAGAATATAAATTAAAAATTTATATCAAAGTTGTTCAGCTTCTATTAGAAGAGGATGAAGCCATATCAGCAGAAACTTATCTTAGTCGTGCCGCATTATTAATACCCGGTTGTAAAGATCAAGTTATTAATTTAACATTTAAATTATCACAGGCTAAGATTTTTGATTTTAAGAGAAAATTCCTTGAAGCCAGTTCAAAATATCATGAATTAAGTTATGTTTCAGAATTGGCACCAGAAGATCGGATTAATTGTTTGTGAGTAAATTATTATGAAAAAAAAAAAAATAGATAAAATTTGATTCATTTAAGAATAATTAAAATAATTAAGAAAGAATTTTTTCTAACCAAAATTTGATTTATTTAGAAATGCGGCTATCACATGTGCAGTTCTTACAGGAGCAGGTCCACAACGTTCACGTATGTTAGCCACACTCTATAAGGATGAACGAGTACAACGTTTACCACATTTTTCAATTCTCGAGAAAATGTATCTTGATCGCGTTTTGCGACCTAATGAAGTTAAAGGATTTGCAGAAACACTTAAAGATCATCAACGAGCACGTTTGGCAGATGGTACCACTGTTCTCGATCGCGCGGTCATTGAACATAACCTATTATCAGCTTCAATGATTTACATTAATATTACATTTGAAGAACTTGGATCTTTATTAGCAATTACACCAGATCAAGCGGAACAAATTGCCAGTTCAATGATTGAACAAAATCGGATGCAAGGAACCATCGATCAAATTGAGAGATTGATATTCTTTGAAAGTAGTTCATCATCAACTGGTCATGGGAAGGCAGTTGGTAGTGTTCTGGGAGCAAAATGGGATATGGCAATTCAAAATGTTTGTCATCATGTGGAAGAAGTAGTAATTGCAATTGGAGCAAAATATCCTGAACTTATGCAAAAGGCCGCATTTTAATTTATGGAAAANCACAACGTTCACGTATGTTAGCCACACTCTATAAGGATGAACGAGTACAACGTTTACCACATTTTTCAATTCTCGAGAAAATGTATCTTGATCGCGTTTTGCGACCTAATGAAGTTAAAGGATTTGCAGAAACACTTAAAGATCATCAACGAGCACGTTTGGCAGATGGTACCACTGTTCTCGATCGCGCGGTCATTGAACATAACCTATTATCAGCTTCAATGATTTACATTAATATTACATTTGAAGAACTTGGATCTTTATTAGCAATTACACCAGATCAAGCGGAACAAATTGCCAGTTCAATGATTGAACAAAATCGGATGCAAGGAACCATCGATCAAATTGAGAGATTGATATTCTTTGAAAGTAGTTCATCATCAACTGGTCATGGGAAGGCAGTTGGTAGTGTTCTGGGAGCAAAATGGGATATGGCAATTCAAAATGTTTGTCATCATGTGGAAGAAGTAGTAATTGCAATTGGAGCAAAATATCCTGAACTTATGCAAAAGGCCGCATTTTAATTTATGGGAAAGGGAGGAACATACAATTAAGAAGGAAAAAAAAATGGTTGTATTATATTTAAAAAAAAAAAAAAGGGAAATTATATACTATATAAATCTATCTCAATAAAAAAAATATATGGGAGGTTACCAATTAATAATAAATTTAATGCTAAATTAATTAATACTAAATTAATATAACTGTGTATAAAATTAGAAAAGGTACCAGGAAAGTAGACAAAGTGAAATTATCATCAAAATATATATACACAGAGATATATCTATATAAATAATGAGAAAAGATCATAAATATTTATTGACTTGTATCAATAAGTTTTATTAAAACAAGTTATAATAAACAGTTTAATGAATTAAAAATAATCAATAATAAATAATCAATATTTGACAATACCTCTTTGTACACATTTTGCTATAACTTGATGCAAATGTCTTTTGCTATTTTTATCTAATTACTTATCTGAGATTCTTTGAAGTTGACTTCTGATCGAGAAAAAAAAATCCTTAAATTTTTTCATTTCTCAGAATTAAAAAAAAAATAAAGTAACACAATATTACAAATACATCTCATATTACTTTATTAATTGTATTTTTAAGCTGTAATTTAAATTATACTTTATACATATTTTTGCATCAAGCAAAAAAAAAAGAAAAAGAAAACTTTCTTTTGCATCTATAAACATTAATTTAAATTAAGCCATTTATTGCTTTACATGCATGCATAAAAAAAAAACTAGGTGTAGGATTTATCGAATTTCATTCAATTTCATTTCATCATTTCACTTCAAAATCCCTCAAAACTGATTTTTTTTCTAATGACTGACTGCTTACCAATATCATTATGCACCTAGATAACAACAACATTAATAATCAAATGCACCAAGTAATAACTTTAAGAAATATCTAATATTGTCACCAATGCTAACTTAAAAATAGAGAGATACATTCTCCAATTTCCCAATATTTGGTTCCAAAAAAAAAAATAGACAAAAATGAATGATAACTTCTTTTATATTTATAAATCTTTATATTTATAGTTTTAATAATAAAAACAAAACGTATATGTATATAAAAATATTCCAGTAAAAAAAATGTTTATATATAAAAAAAAATAAGAATTGAACAAAAAACTGGAATACCAATATAACAACTTATATATACGTGTATGTAAATGTTTAATATAATGTATATGTATTGTTAAATACTATATAAAACGCGCGGTTACTGATTTTCTACTTCTACTACAACTACAACCACTACCACCACCGAATTCTTTTTTTTAATATGTTCCAAAATTTTTTTTCTAAATTTTTTTTTTTTTGCCGATGTATGTAAGAAGTCATAAGAGGTCATAAGGTTTTACATCACGGATAATCTAAAATAAACTAATGTATAATATATATATGCACAAACCCTAGATATGCTACTATATGCTATATACGCATAAAAACTTCTTTGGTACATGCACGCGTCTTTCGTGTTAAAAAATCTATCATTTATAATAATAATATAATAACAAATTTTTTTTGTTGATATATATATTTTTTTTTTGTTGATTGTTGTTGATTTAAACGATGACCGACGACGACGACGATGAATATAAACAAAAAAAAAATAATAAAAATAAATGATTTTCGTTTCAACGACTATATGATGAATATATATGGAAGAATGAGACTACTAATAAATTTTTAATTTATATCACTACATTCTTTCTTTCTTTCTTTCCTTCCTTCCTTCCTTTTTTTTTTTTTCTTTTTTTTTTTTTGATGCAACAAAATTTACAAATAAAAAAAAAATAATAATAATATAAATANAAATCTTTATATTTATAGTTTTAATAATAAAAACAAAACGTATATGTATATAAAAATATTCCAGTAAAAAAAATGTTTATATATAAAAAAAAATAAGAATTGAACAAAAAACTGGAATACCAATATAACAACTTATATATACGTGTATGTAAATGTTTAATATAATGTATATGTATTGTTAAATACTATATAAAACGCGCGGTTACTGATTTTCTACTTCTACTACAACTACAACCACTACCACCACCGAATTCTTTTTTTTAATATGTTCCAAAATTTTTTTTCTAAATTTTTTTTTTTTTGCCGATGTATGTAAGAAGTCATAAGAGGTCATAAGGTTTTACATCACGGATAATCTAAAATAAACTAATGTATAATATATATATGCACAAACCCTAGATATGCTACTATATGCTATATACGCATAAAAACTTCTTTGGTACATGCACGCGTCTTTCGTGTTAAAAAATCTATCATTTATAATAATAATATAATAACAAATTTTTTTTGTTGATATATATATTTTTTTTTTGTTGATTGTTGTTGATTTAAACGATGACCGACGACGACGACGATGAATATAAACAAAAAAAAAATAATAAAAATAAATGATTTTCGTTTCAACGACTATATGATGAATATATATGGAAGAATGAGACTACTAATAAATTTTTAATTTATATCACTACATTCTTTCTTTCTTTCTTTCCTTCCTTCCTTCCTTTTTTTTTTTTTCTTTTTTTTTTTTTGATGCAACAAAATTTACAAATAAAAAAAAAATAATAATAATATAAATAATAATAATAACGACGATAAATAATAATAACTATAATAATAATAAATAGAAAAAGAATCAAAGTATTCAAAAGAGTGAATCACAAAGTAAATTATAATCAAAAAGTGATTCTACTCAATTCAATAAATAGTTCAATTTTAATTTCAATTTTCGATTCGATTTCAATTTTCATCATTATAATTATTCCCATCGTTTAATCACCGAATCAATTTCATCTCTAAGACCTCTCGCCACTCGTTTTCGAATTTCTTCCTCTCTTTGACGTACAACATTTTCGTACATATCAATTTTACGTTGAGAATCTTCTAACATTCCCACCGCTTTAACCAATCGTTGTTGAAGTATTTTAATCGTGTCATTAGGGTCACTTGGTACTTTAGTAGGTGGTAAAAGTAATTCGGAATAAGAAAAGTTATCATTATCCTTATTATTCATATTTACTTCAGGTACCATACCACCCATATTAGTATTATTATTATTAATAATACTACTATTGTTATTATTGTTATTACTATTATTGTTATTATTATTATTCGTTGAGGGATTATTATTATTATTGGAGGATGATGGCGAAGAGTTGTTAATGTTATTGTTTTGAGTCCATGACCAACTTGACCCGGTAGGGGATTGTTGTCGATCGGAATGTTTTTTACCGTGTTTATTTTGAATTCGAAAACTATACACGGATGAAGTGTCACCACTTTGTTTCCGCCTTGAAGAAGATGAAGATGAAGATAATAAAGTGGCGGAAGAAGAAGAAGCGGTGGTGGTAGAATTTGAATTGGAAGATGAAGTGGTGGTGGTAGTAATAGAGGTGATATTATTATTATTATTGTTCTTATTATGAATTGTAGGGGAAGATGTAGAAGTTGATAAGAAAGAAGATTGACTATTAGTTAAATCACTTGTTGGTACTGAACTAGGACCTCCTCCTACCGAAATACTTCGCCATCGAAGTTGTGTATTGCCACCACCACCGCCACCAGTTGGATTACTACTTTGATTAGAAATTACGCGAAAATGTCCAGTATCACTCATTCCGGTGGCAGTATGATGATGCAATTTCATATCAGGCATTGTAGTCGGGGAAGGGTTAGGGGTTGGGATGTGGTGTGAAATGTTGTTGTTTTTCGGTTTACCGATTTTCGGTATATTTTCTCGTGCAGAAGCGAACTGTAATAGAAAAAAATAATAATAAAAAATAATTAATAAAAATTTATATTTATATATTATATATATGTATTCTTCGTTTACGCGTATTTTTTATTTTATTTTATTTTATTTTACCTGAACAACACTTTTCCTACGTAATGATCCAGAATTTTTTGTGGGGGTGGTTGGGATATTTCTTGTGGTTGATATATCATCAATTTGCATCGAATCGGCTGTATCGTCCCAAACATCTCTTTCATCTTCTTCAAGAAGATCGTCGTCGCTTCCTTCTTCCGAATAAGAAGTTGCGGAAGTTTTTACACGTTTTCCACGATGTTTTGTGGATTTATGTTTACTATTTTTGTTGTTATTGTTATTGATATTATTATCGTTATCATCAAGATCCAATTCATCTTCTTCATCATCATCATCATTATGATTATTATTAATACCAGTATCAATGCTACTACCAGTATTACGACGAGTATATTTTCTTTTTTGCCGTTTACTACTGGCACGTTTAATTAATTTTAATACCAAATCCGTTTCATCCGAATCATCGGTTCCATTAGAAGGTTCCAGACCTGTAGGATTTTTATGTGGTTCATCATAATATTCATTTGGTTTTGATAAGACAAAATCGAAAAATGCGTCGATATGAATTGAACGCATCCATTTCTAATATTGATGATTAATTATAAAATTAAAAAAATAAAATAAGATAAAGTTTGGTTAATCTAAAATGGTTAAATAAATTGATAAGTATATAAATGAAATAAATTGATAATTATATAAATGAATGAAATAAATAAATGAAATAAATGAAATAAATAAATAAATGAATAAATTAATGAACTAATAATTTTTAAAAAAAAATAATAAATAAAAGAAATGATGAATAGAATTAACTCTATTAATTAAACGTAATTAAAGTTAATTTAAAAGTTAATTAAACATAAATTATAAAATTACTTTTGGTAATTTATGATAAATTTTTTTTAGAAAAGTGAATGAATCCAAAAATGTCTCAACCATTCAATTGAGAAAATAAATAATAATAAAAAAAAAAACTTGTTTCTATTCTCGATTGACCATTGTATTAAATTCGTGTAACTTTTGTGTTTTTGTGTGAATTTTTGGATGTGCAACTTTTCTAGAATGATATAATAATAATAATAATAATAATAATAATAATAATAATAATAATANATTTATATATTTATATATTTATGCCTTTTTTTATCGTGTTTGGTTATTATTATTATTATTATTATGTATGTATGTTATTGATGATCCTTCCCTCAAAAAACACTAAGCTACATTTACTTATAGTTGATAGTAATAATTAATTAATAAATTTAATAAATTTAATAATAATTTTAATAGTTAGTGGTATTTAATAGTATTAGTATTAGTTATATTAGTTGGTAATTTGAGTTGTGGAAAGTAAAAAAAATTAGAATATGAATAAATGATAATATTTTTATAATATAAATATTATTTTATATATAAATATATATTTTTATTATTTATATTTATGGAACAACAAAAAAAAAAAAACTGACAAATTAGGATATTGTTTTCTTTGGCGTATTTTTTTTTTGGGGTCTATCATTTCCATCATAGAGTATTATAGAAAAGAATGATTGTGTTTTTTATAAAATATTTTAATTTTGAATTATATTTTAATTATAAAAAAGAGATTAATAATTAATTAAAATATATATTTATACATGTTTATACATATATATATAATATACTGTAATTATTTATTTATTATAATATAATAATAATAATAATAATCATATTAATAATAATAATAATAATAATAATAATAATAAACTATAATAATGATAAACTATAATAATAATAAATAATAAAATAATGACCAACGAAATTTTTATCACCCCTGCATCAGTGGACATGTATACAACATAATAAATAATAAATAATAAATAATAAATAATAAAAGTGGTGAAATAATAAACAGTAATGTGAGAGGACATTAATACTAATTAATAATAGTAATAATGATAAATAAAGTGAATAAAAGTGAAAATGATAATGATAATGATAATGATAAATAAAGTGAATAAAAGTAATTGAACATGACATAAGGTGAATTAATTAAGAAAAAATCTTTCGTTTTTAAAACACGGAGTTGTGCATATCAAATAATAATAATTATTTTTTTTTTAAAAAAAAGAAAACTCAATTAATTATTATTATTATAATTAATTATTATAATTAGTTAATAATATAATTAATTATTAATCATAAATAATCATAACTAATCATAATTGAATGTGTAATATAATAAATATAATAATAGTAATTTTCAAAAAAAAGAATGTTGTAAACAAATAATACATTCTAATAATAACAAAATAATAACAAATGTGATAATAAATAATAATAAAAAATAACAAATATAATAATGACAAATATAATAATAACAACAACAAAATAATAATAATAATAATAATAATAATAATAATAGTAATAATAATAATAATAATAAATAATAATAAATAATAATAATAAATAAATAATATTAAGTAACGTATTTAAACGTTATGTATTACCTTTAGTCTTACGGCATATTGTTGAATTTTTTGGGGACTTGATTCGTTGGTTCGTTCAACACCCAATTGTTGAGCTAATTTCGTCCAAGTTTTTATTTCTCCGGAATTATGTTTCGAAACTAATTGAAAAAGTACCCAAGTTTCAAAAGTTTTACCATCCGATTTGGGTACCGCATTAAATGAACGGATCAATGAAGAAACATCTAAATCGGAAGGAGCCGAAGGATTACAATATAAAATAAATTCTAAATATCGATCCGCGATATTTTCTTGAGTTACATCTTTATGAGGTAAGATACGTTGTGAATGGTGTTGTTGTTGTTGTTGTTGTTGTTGTTGTTGTTGTTGTTGCTGTTGTTGCTGTTGTTGTTGGGAATGATGTTGTTGCGGATGAAGATGTTGTGAATGTTGCGTAATGGTTGGAGTGTTAGACATTGTTGACGAAGGTGAAGCAATAATCGGTATTATTGTTCTACCAGTATTAAGTGTATTATCAGTATTACCAATTGTAGTATTTGTTGAAGGAATAACATTTATATTTGAAGAAGTAGCAGGAATCGAGGTATCTTTTTTATCTATTTGCATATTAGTAACATTTGAAGCATTTGAATTATTTGAATTATTTGAAATATTTGAAGTATTTGAAGTAGGGGTAGGAGGACCATTGTTAATAATAGTTTTAGTGGAATTTCTTGTTCTCCTTGAACTTCTTGGTAATACTACAGCCGGTTTAATTACTTTGTTTTTTTGTGAAACCGAAGAAGAATTTTCAGTATTATTGTTGTTGTTGCTATTATCAATTGGTAATGATAAAGAAGGAGTAGTAGTAATAGTAGCAGAAGAAGAAGAAGAAGAAGAAGACATCACTGAAGTTGAATTTGTTGTAGTATTGGTGTTGTTAATATTAGTAGTATTGGTGGGAGTAGTGGCAATAGTAGCAGCAGCAGTATCTGTATTATTATTGTTGGTATTGTTGTTATTATTATTATTATTATTGTTATTGATACCGTTATTAGAAATAACATTTGCGCCACTTTCATTAAATAGTGGAGATGATGATCCGGAATTCGTTATTGTAACGGAAGTAGTAGTAATATCCAGATCATTATTAACGATACTATTTGAACTATTTACATTGTCAACGATATCTTTTTGATTGTTTTCAATGTCTCCCTCTACTTGTTGTTGTTGTTGAACTTCCTTAGAAGGTAATTCAGAAGAAGAATCTTTATTTATTGGAGTTATTGTTGATGTTGTTGCCGATATTGTTGTTGGTGGTGATGATGTGGTTAATGCTGTTGTTGTTGTTGCTGTTGTTGGTGGTGGTGATGATGATGATGTTGTTGTTGTTGTTGTTGTGGTTGATGTTGTTTGTACAGGATTTGGGTCAGTTGAGGTAGGCATTGAGGCATAGGACAATAAAGGAAGATAACTAATTAATATATATAAAAATGATTTTTTTTAAAAAAAAATTGGTATAAATAAATAATACGAAAAATAATTCAAAATTTATGAATTATTCTAATTATTCGATTTATTGTATTAATGAATTTGTTGTATTTACGAATTGTTGTAGAATTGTTGTATTTACGAATGATAAACTTGTTATCAATTTATAATTATGTATGAAAGAAAGAGGAAAATAAAGGGGGAAAAACCTGTAAATAACAAGCTGAGGAAAAAAAAAATTTTGACGTGATAATATAATAGATGTAAGCGCGAAATACAAGTATACAACAAAAAAAAAATATTTTAAAAAAAATATTAAAAAAAAAACATAAAAAATATACAAATAGGGATAGATTAGAGATATATTTTTTTTTTCGATGAAAAAGAATTTTACACAAACCAAGAATTCAAAAGAAATAATGATTTTAATTTGATAATGTTCGATTATATTCTACCTGATAAGTAATTTTTTATGGGGTAAAAAAAAATTGGTATAAATAAATAATACGAAAAATAATTCAAAATTTATGAATTATTCTAATTATTCGATTTATTGTATTAATGAATTTGTTGTATTTACGAATTGTTGTAGAATTGTTGTATTTACGAATGATAAACTTGTTATCAATTTATAATTATGTATGAAAGAAAGAGGAAAATAAAGGGGGAAAAACCTGTAAATAACAAGCTGAGGAAAAAAAAAATTTTGACGTGATAATATAATAGATGTAAGCGCGAAATACAAGTATACAACAAAAAAAAAATATTTTAAAAAAAATATTAAAAAAAAAACATAAAAAATATACAAATAGGGATAGATTAGAGATATATTTTTTTTTTCGATGAAAAAGAATTTTACACAAACCAAGAATTCAAAAGAAATAATGATTTTAATTTGATAATGTTCGATTATATTCTACCTGATAAGTAATTTTTTATGGGGTAAAAAAAAATCTTAAGTATAATGATAATAATAAAATTTTACACACACACAAAGTTGAAGAGAAAGGAGGAGGACGAGGATATTTTTATAAAAAAAAAGTAAAAAAAAAGATTATATATGAAAGAATCTTTTTTTGTGATAGACAACAAAAAGGTTAAGCAGAAAATTGGGTTAAGTTAGTTATTATATAGAATTTGAAGTATTTGAAGAATTTGAATTTGAAGAATTTGTGTTAATTAATAGCTAAAAAAAAAAAATAATTATTATTTTTGTAATAATGGTGTCAAAAGATAATAATAATACAAGTATATATATATATATTTATTTTTATTTATAATTTAATAAATTTAAATTATTTAATTATTTAAATTGAACGACTGTATTATTATTATTATTATTATTATTATTATTATTATTATTATTATTATTATTATTATTATTATTATTATTATTATTATTATTATTATTATTATTAATATGATTATTATTATTATTATTATATTATAATAAATAAATAATTACAGTATATTATATATATATGTATAAACATGTATAAATATATATTTTAATTAATTATTAATCTCTTTTTTATAATTAAAATATAATTCAAAATTAAAATATTTTATAAAAAACACAATCATTCTTTTCTATAATACTCTATGATGGAAATGATAGACCCCAAAAAAAAAATACGCCAAAGAAAACAATATCCTAATTTGTCAGTTTTTTTTTTTTTGTTGTTCCATAAATATAAATAATAAAAATATATATTTATATATAAAATAATATTTATATTATAAAAATATTATCATTTATTCATATTCTAATTTTTTTTACTTTCCACAACTCAAATTACCAACNTTATTTATTATTTATTATTTATTATTTATTATGTTGTATACATGTCCACTGATGCAGGGGTGATAAAAATTTCGTTGGTCATTATTTTATTATTTATTATTATTATAGTTTATCATTATTATAGTTTATTATTATTATTATTATTATTATTATTATTAATATGATTATTATTATTATTATTATATTATAATAAATAAATAATTACAGTATATTATATATATATGTATAAACATGTATAAATATATATTTTAATTAATTATTAATCTCTTTTTTATAATTAAAATATAATTCAAAATTAAAATATTTTATAAAAAACACAATCATTCTTTTCTATAATACTCTATGATGGAAATGATAGACCCCAAAAAAAAAATACGCCAAAGAAAACAATATCCTAATTTGTCAGTTTTTTTTTTTTTGTTGTTCCATAAATATAAATAATAAAAATATATATTTATATATAAAATAATATTTATATTATAAAAATATTATCATTTATTCATATTCTAATTTTTTTTACTTTCCACAACTCAAATTACCAACTAATATAACTAATACTAATACTATTAAATACCACTAACTATTAAAATTATTATTAAATTTATTAAATTTATTAATTAATTATTACTATCAACTATAAGTAAATGTAGCTTAGTGTTTTTTGAGGGAAGGATCATCAATAACATACATACATAATAATAATAATAATAATAACCAAACACGATAAAAAAAGGCATAAATATATAAATATATAAATATATATATATAAAAGATAACACAACACAAACACAAATATATAAAAGATAAAAGGATGCACACGCAACACACACATAAATAAATAAAATAGAAATATATAAAAATAAATGAAGTATACAAGTGTGGTAGTGGCGCTGAGACAATGCAATGTTCTCTTTCTCTTTTCTTTTTTCCTCTTCCAGACAGAAAAATCAATATATTAGTGGTTTTTTTTGTAATTTGGTCATACGATTATTATGATTTTGGTATCAGATGTTATTAACGATTTTATTTTTATTTATTATTATTATTATTATTATTATTATTATTATTATTATTATTTATTTATTTATTTATTTATTATTTATTTATTATATTTATTATCACCATCGATTATGTTCTAGTATTTTATTATTAATGATATATCATCATTATACCGTCATTATTAAATCATCTCTTACTATTATTATTATTATTATTATTATTATTATTATTATTATTTATTTTCAAAAAAAAAAACTCTTCGGTGAATAATGAAAAGAAAAAAAAAATCAATATCAAATAGTGATAGTGATAATGATAATATAGTAATAATGATAATAACTATAATGATGATGATGATTAATTAATTCTAGTCTAACGTAACATTATTTATTATTTATTATTATTATAGTAATAATAAATATTATAATAATCATAATCACAATCATAATAAGATTAAATATACATACTTACATTGATGATCACGATGTTTTGTTTGATTTATTTACTTAAATTTAACGCAATATGATGACATCTTTATTTCACAAAATTCCAAATTCGATATCCATTCTTTCTTTATAGTTTATTGTCCATTCATTGTTTTACCTCACACATTTACTATATACGTAACGATATACGTACTATACAGATAAATAAAGGTAATCGTGTCACTATTATTTTTTTTTTAACTACCATTAAAGTGTTACCCAACAACAACAATTAAGTGTGATTTAAAAAGAAAAAAAAAGTGTAATAATAATAATAATAATCATAATAATAATAAATAATAAATAATTAAAAGTATAACAGATAATTAAACGTGTTATATTTTCACTTTATTTTTTGCTGCAAAATAATAATAATAAAATAGAAATAATAATAATAATAATAATAATAATAATAATAATAATAATAATAATAATAATAATAATAATAATAATAATAATAATAATAATAAAAATAATAAAAACTAATAATAAAAAATAAAAATAATAATAATAAAGATAATAATAAAAAATAATAAAAAAAGATAATAAAAAAAGGATAAAAAAAGATAATAAAGATAAAAATAATAATTATAATAATAATACTTGCATTATGCCTTGCCAAGTAAACAAAAATACAAACTCCCTTTCAATCGATCCCCTTTAGGAACTAGGCAAATGTTTATCTAATATTTAGGTTTTCCCTCAGCCACTAACCTTCAAACTAGCGAAATGTTTCAGGATAAGAATAATGAGATGATGATGAGAAAGAATGAGGGGAATGTAAGATGTAACAACATTGACCACCAAAATATGATAATGAATGAATGGAATAAAATATGGTTGAATGGATTATTCTTACAATTACAACAATGAATAAATAATATAATGGAGTAATATAATGGATTAATATAATGGAGTATATAATATAAATAATATAATATAATGGAGTAATATGATGATAATGGGAGCAATATAAATAAATATACATTACATACATATGTACATTTACGTTCATACGTACATAAATATATATAGTTTATTTTTGTACAAATCAAATGCATATTACACAAATTACACGCAAAACTTCATGAACTTTATTAGTCTAGCATAGCATCATTGGTAATTGGTAATTGTAATAATTAATAGTAAACGAGAAGCATACATTATATTTATGGTAAGTAACGAGAAGTATGTATTAGTATGTATTCATAGTATGATAATAAGTAGTAGTAGTTATAATAATTTTTTTACTAAATAAAATGAATTTTTTTTTTATACCATTTTAAGTTTTATTGACCCCGCTTACTTGTTCGGATCTTATTGAATTCTTTATTAAAATAAAATATCATTTTCCATTAAATTGATGTTACTAATCCATTTAATTTTATTAATTCTTATAATTCTTATGCAAAAAGTAAATCCATTCTGGAATATATAATTATTGATTTACTGAAAATAGGTCAATTCTTTTCCACTTTTTATTATCCCTTTTCTCTCTTTCTCTCTCTATATATATATCTATATTTACTTTATTTTATTTTATTATTATTACTTTACTTTATTATCACTTTATTTTATTATTACTTTATTTTATTATCACTTTATTTTATTATTATTTTTATTTTATTATTATCATCATAATTATTACTTTATTTTATTATTATCATCGTCATTATTACTTTATTTTATTATTATCATCGTCATTATTACTTTATTTTATTGTTATCATCATCATTATTATTACTTTATTATTATTATAATTATTAATTAATTATTTCTCTATCTCTTATTAATATTACCTTAATAAAAATAATAGAGCTAATTAAGAGATGATAGAAGTTGATAAATAATAATAATAATGATAATAATAATTTTACTTTTCCATTTCCATTTATAGGACTTATTAACTTACCTACTTGGTTAACTAACATTAGAGC
Source organism: Diversispora epigaea (assembly GCA_003547095.1). NCBI lineage: Eukaryota > Fungi > Glomeromycota > Glomeromycetes > Diversisporales > Diversisporaceae > Diversispora > Diversispora epigaea. Next base: position 40,939 of record PQFF01000481.1, on the reverse strand, counting down.
ATTGTTATAATTATTATAATTTCTGTTTCTTTCTCTATTCAACAATACAATAGTGTAACCGTTTCATATTAAAATTATTTCCATTTTAGTAATTATTAATTACCTGTCAATTCATTTACTTAAAAAAAAAAAAAATCCAAATTACAGTAATCACATCACTTTATTATTATTTATTATTATCATTAATATTAATTATTTATTAATTTTATTTTAATTTATTTTCATCCATTCACGCACGCTATATCGTCACCATCACCTGCTATTCTTATTTCTCATTTCTTCACTTTTTTCTTGTCGTCTTGTCGTTGTTATTGTTATTGTTGTTGTTGTTGTTGTTGTGATTTCTTGGATTTTACGATTCTTCTTGGCATTTATTTCCGAGATTTATACAATTACATTATTTATTATAAATAATTCTTCATATCAATTTTTATATAATTTATCTCATAAATATACATAAAATTATATAATTTATCTCATAAATATATATAAAATTATATAATTCATCACATTTATATATTTTATTTTATTTTATTTTTATTTTATTGTATTTTATTTGTATATTTTTATTTTATTGAATCATTTTTTATTTATTTATTCATTTATAATACATAATCATTTTTATTTATCTACTTTCAATATGTAATCCGTTAATTAAATAAATAAAATGTCGCGTAACATGATTAGAAAGATAAAAAGTTTTTTTTTTTTAATAAAAAAAAAAAAGTGGCGTACTCCGTGTCTTTGTAAAGTATTTCAAGTTGAGAGTATAGATGAGAATATTCAGATGAGAATATTCAGATGAGAGTTGATTATTATGTTGTCCAACCCATAAAAAACTCTCTCATTATCATTTCATTATTGTTCTTGTCCTTTGACCTGTAATTTTGATACATGTGTGTGTATTTGGCGTGTTTGGTGTGTATTTTTGGTGGATATTTTGGCGTGTGCGTGTGTGTGCTTGTGTGTATTCGGTTGTTTTTTTTTTGTTTCTTTTTTGTTCCTTTTTTTTTTTCTTGCATGTTGTCAAAAAAGATTTTTCTTTTTTTCTTTCATTTACCAAATAACTTTCTTTTTTCAATTCGTATTCTAATAATAAGTATTATTCTTTGGTTCATCATCATCTAATAATAACTTTTTTTTTTTTTCTTTCTTTCATCTATAGTAATTAACATTTTCCTTTCTTTCATTCAGCGAATCATTTGATTTTACTCGATTTGTTTGATTTACTCGATTTGATTTTTAGCGACTAAGAATAATTTAATTTTATTTTATTTATTTATTCATTTTACTTTATTTTATATGTTGTTTATATGTAATTTATATGCTGCTGTTTTATTTGTGGTATTATTGCATTAGATCAAAAATATAGTTAATGTATTGTAAAAAAAAAAAAAATTATTTTAATTCTGATTAGACGTAGTCAAAGGATCCAATAAAATATGTAACATTATATAAAAAGCACATTCTTCTTATTAAGACTTTTCCCTTTAATGCCATCATTAGAATCATTAACTAATAGAGATGAAATATTTGAACCTTTGATCACTTGACTTGTTACATATTTATTATAGTTATTATTATTTATTTATTATAGTTATTATAATTATTATATTTTTTATTATTTATTATTTTTATTATAGTTATAATATTTTTTATTTTTATTATATGAATGAAAATTATCATTCATGAAAATCACATGAAATTGAATCAAAGTGTAATAAATATAAAATATAAATAATATAAGCAACATAAAAATAATGTAAAAAAAAAAAGTATATAAAAGTATAGAAAAGTATACAAAAGGAAAGGAAATTATTAATCAAATACAAATACAAAAAAAAAAAAAAANATTAATTATTTATTAATTTTATTTTAATTTATTTTCATCCATTCACGCACGCTATATCGTCACCATCACCTGCTATTCTTATTTCTCATTTCTTCACTTTTTTCTTGTCGTCTTGTCGTTGTTATTGTTATTGTTGTTGTTGTTGTTGTTGTTGTGATTTCTTGGATTTTACGATTCTTCTTGGCATTTATTTCCGAGATTTATACAATTACATTATTTATTATAAATAATTCTTCATATCAATTTTTATATAATTTATCTCATAAATATACATAAAATTATATAATTTATCTCATAAATATATATAAAATTATATAATTCATCACATTTATATATTTTATTTTATTTTATTTTTATTTTATTGTATTTTATTTGTATATTTTTATTTTATTGAATCATTTTTTATTTATTTATTCATTTATAATACATAATCATTTTTATTTATCTACTTTCAATATGTAATCCGTTAATTAAATAAATAAAATGTCGCGTAACATGATTAGAAAGATAAAAAGTTTTTTTTTTTTAATAAAAAAAAAAAAGTGGCGTACTCCGTGTCTTTGTAAAGTATTTCAAGTTGAGAGTATAGATGAGAATATTCAGATGAGAATATTCAGATGAGAGTTGATTATTATGTTGTCCAACCCATAAAAAACTCTCTCATTATCATTTCATTATTGTTCTTGTCCTTTGACCTGTAATTTTGATACATGTGTGTGTATTTGGCGTGTTTGGTGTGTATTTTTGGTGGATATTTTGGCGTGTGCGTGTGTGTGCTTGTGTGTATTCGGTTGTTTTTTTTTTGTTTCTTTTTTGTTCCTTTTTTTTTTTCTTGCATGTTGTCAAAAAAGATTTTTCTTTTTTTCTTTCATTTACCAAATAACTTTCTTTTTTCAATTCGTATTCTAATAATAAGTATTATTCTTTGGTTCATCATCATCTAATAATAACTTTTTTTTTTTTTTCTTTCTTTCATCTATAGTAATTAACATTTTCCTTTCTTTCATTCAGCGAATCATTTGATTTTACTCGATTTGTTTGATTTACTCGATTTGATTTTTAGCGACTAAGAATAATTTAATTTTATTTTATTTATTTATTCATTTTACTTTATTTTATATGTTGTTTATATGTAATTTATATGCTGCTGTTTTATTTGTGGTATTATTGCATTAGATCAAAAATATAGTTAATGTATTGTAAAAAAAAAAAAAATTATTTTAATTCTGATTAGACGTAGTCAAAGGATCCAATAAAATATGTAACATTATATAAAAAGCACATTCTTCTTATTAAGACTTTTCCCTTTAATGCCATCATTAGAATCATTAACTAATAGAGATGAAATATTTGAACCTTTGATCACTTGACTTGTTACATATTTATTATAGTTATTATTATTTATTTATTATAGTTATTATAATTATTATATTTTTTATTATTTATTATTTTTATTATAGTTATAATATTTTTTATTTTTATTATATGAATGAAAATTATCATTCATGAAAATCACATGAAATTGAATCAAAGTGTAATAAATATAAAATATAAATAATATAAGCAACATAAAAATAATGTAAAAAAAAAAAGTATATAAAAGTATAGAAAAGTATACAAAAGGAAAGGAAATTATTAATCAAATACAAATACAAAAAAAAAAAAAACCAATAATAATAAATAAAATAAGGTAATATTAGAAATATCAGAATGTAAATATAAAATATAAATGATGAATTTTAACATAAGACCAAACAAAATTGTTGTTATTGTTGTTATTGTAACCTTCCCTTGACCAAAAATGTGACACAAAAAATAAATCCGCCGAATAATAATAGATTTTTATTTGTTTATTTCTTAAATTATGCATAATGAACTAGTCAAATCGGAATGAATGGTACTTCACGTCTCCCCGTCTCCCCGTCTCCTCGTCTTTTCCTCGTCTTCTCGTCTACTCTCAACCTGAATTATACAAATTATACAAATTATACAAATTATACAAATTATACAGTAAGTGAAATGAAAGTTTAAACAATCAGTTAATTAAAATAATAATCAAATAGAATTTTATCTTCAAAAAGAAACTTGTAAATGGGCAAACTTTTTTAAACAATTTAAAATCACATTAATCGCATTAATCACATTAGAAAAGAATTTCTTTTGTTTGGAAATAAAAAAAAAACTAGAATCAAAAATAAAAGAAACTTCTAGGAATAGCTGTATAATTAACGACCAGAAAAAAAAAACAATTGAATCGCATATATAATTATCAAAAATGTAAGCGAGGAATAAAAAAAATCATATTATTATTTTTTCTATATTTTATATAAAAATATAAAATAGGAAAAAAAATTAAAAAATATTAGTAGGAATTAGTAAAATGACAATAAACTTCAGCACCGTTATAAATCCTGGCGCAGCATTCAATTTTTCTTCTGTCGATCATTGCTAGTTTTTCTTCACGTGCGTGCTAAATGACATCTTTAGTAATCTGTTATTCGTGAACTGAACTTTTTACCAATGCGTGAAACCAAAATGAAATAATAATTCAGGAATGGATTAACACTGAAAGATTAAAGATAAAAAAGAAACTATTAAAGATATTATTTTGTAGTTAATGATATCTAATTATAGTAATAAGAATATCGACGTTTGATCAACAATGAATGCACGACTTGTGAAACTAAAACTTTTGCGTAATTGTTTATATGTATTTGTATTCTGTATGACCTTGAATGATTTCCCAAAAAATTTCTTAACTTTTTTTTTTCTTTGTTTACGAAATGAACGAACCTTCGGAAAAAATTACCATATTCAGAATTTTTTTTATGAAATTTGGAGTTTCCGTGACTTACGTACAGATGAGGATTGTGAATTAATGATCACCATTTTAAAAAATTTAAAAGTCACAAAAGCAGAACAAAAACTTCAACTTGAACAATATTTATTAATGCAGATACGATGATCTCTTGTTATATCTTAAAACGTTCAGAATAATTTTATAGATACGGTTTTTGTGGCGTGAATTCGAATCATTAGTCGATGCTAATTTGCTCTCGATCATCCAAGTGATTGTACTTGTGAATGTACTTTATTAGTCTGTTTATTTGTTAAAAATTACACCAAAATACATAATATATTGAAAATCAAAGTCTCTAAATATGATGATCTTGGTTAAGTAAAAAAAAAAAAATTTATAATAATAATAATGGTAATAATGAATCACTAGAATCGAAATTGAGATTTTGCTTTGCTTATAATAATAATACTTGGAAAGATCTACTTAAAAATATTTCAATGAGAGAAATCAAAATATCTTTAGTCAATCAATATGAAACCATCCCTCTTGTTGAGACAAACCTTAAACCCAATCAGTAGTTACCCATAAATAAAATATATCTATCTTAAAATGATAACTTTTGTAACTGATAAATATGATAATAATAATATATCAATCAACTTTAAAACATTCGTAATATTGCATTACGCCCAATTAAATTATTTTAATTATAGTCACTATTTGTTAATATTACAATGAAAATTTGAATAATTCGAATGAAATAGTAAATCGACAATTTAGTTTTAAATTATTACAAAAAAAAAACATTGGCTTCAAAATTTTATTAGTGTATTCTGATTTTGAAACAAATACAAAACCCTTCTATTTTGTCAGTTTTTTTTTTTTTATTTTATTAAAGACCTTGACCATACGGGTAAGTTTTATTAATTTAATTAAATGCTATCCTAATATTTAATGCTATGCTACTTGCTTACTTATCAAAAATACAATATTCTATCTCTAATTTGTGAATTTTTCAGGTACTTCCGTGAAGGGAAGGTTAAAACCTCAATTATTATTATTATTATTATTATTGAAATGTTTTTAAAATTGAAAAAAAAACAATATTACCAACCTTCTCAGATTTCATACTTGTATCATATGATATACTCAATGACCGTTATGTAAATAGCAGATAAAAATAGACATTAATAATTTAATATAAAACTTTAAATTGGCTGATGCAAGCGGAACAATGGCCAACAAACAACCGTAATCCATTTGTCGCCATATAACCCCCCTATTCAAGTGCACCCGGCGAACTGGCTGTAGTTACTGTACTCACCTGCATCAGCTTACATCAGCATATTGTAATTGGGTTATGCAGTGCGCTGCATTACTTACATTTAAATTCATTAAATTCATCGAGGTATATTTTTTGATTTTTTTTTTTTTTTTTCCAACATTGCTTCTCAATTTTTTCAGATTTCTGAAATAAATAAAAAAAAATATATTATTCTGTTTTATTCAAATGAAATTATTCTGAGTTAATCGAGATTTTCAAGTAACTCGGTAATCTCTGGTCTTCATATTTCTGGTAATTTCTGTTTTTCCATACGAGAGCAAGACAATGGTCGAATATTGTAATAAATTTTTTTTTTGAGAGCAACACCTAGATTTATAGATGACGTATTAGATAGCGGAGACCATATTATATAATAATAAACACAATGTCACGTGTGCATTTAAGAAAAGACATTAGTAAAGGTTTATTGCCTGACCTTAAACTTCATCTAATCATATGTCCAAGAATACGATCTTATTAATTAAATAAATAAATAAAAATTATAAAAAAAAAATCTACAAATAAAAAATAATATGTTTATTTTAAAGAGACTAGTAATCATTGGATTAACATAACTATTCATGAATGAAAAAAAAGAAGATAGAATCAAATGAATATTATCATGAATTTGATTCTTTATACAATTCAAATAGAAAAAAGAAATCAATATATTGAAAAAAAAAATGTCAAAAACTATATAATATGTTTAAACGCTAGGTTTCCTCCTTTCAGTCTCGAGACGGCTATAAAGCAGATAAAGTGCCATTTGATTTGATTCGGGGGTTCCGGTAATAGTAACCAATCGTTCATTGGTATTTCCATGTGGTTCGGCGATTTTAATGTGTGAACCAGAAAGATGCCTAATTTCGTTTATTTTACTACCTCCCTTTCCAATGATACAACCAACCATATCATTAGGAATAAAGATTTGTTGAGCTTGAGATCCCGGTGGAGGTTGATGATTAATAGGTCCCGGAGGTCCATGTAAGAATTCACGTCCATAAGGAGGACCAGGAGGAAGTCCGACATAAAATGGATGATTTCCTACTGGTGCAGCGTGAGGATAAATAATCCGTGGTTGGGGTCGATATTGAGTGATTCCAGTGTTACGATCATTTTGATGTTTTGCGAGCTCCTCTCCCACATGAAATACTGCAATGTGAATAGAATCAGGAACACCGGTAATGGAGATCGTTCGTTCTGTGGATTGAGGAAGCATTTCTTCAGATGCAAGACATCGTGCACCGGATTTTTCTTGAATTTCTTTAATTTTAGAACCTCCCTTTCCAATAACAGGACCCATACGAGAATGAGGAACAAGAAGTCTAATTGTAGTGGACTTCGAATTTGGGGTAGAAGGTGTGTCTAAATTCTCATCCAAGACTTTCCGAGCAACCAAAGCGAAAGCCTATAATAAATTAATAATTAAATATTAATAAATATTTTTAATCAACTTTTTATTTTTTTTAATTAAAGAAATTTTTAAAATAATAAAAATCATAAAATCTCTAAAGTTTTTGCACGCAAATAATTAATGTAAATAAATTGATATACTTGAATAATAATAATAATAATAATAATAATAATAATAATAATAATAATAATAAATAATAATAATAATAAATAATAATAGTAATAATAAATAGCACCAACAACAACAACAACAATAACAATAATAATAAATGAATTATTTAATAAATTAATAATAATAATAATCAATTAATACCTTTGCAACAGTATCTAATGGCCCAGAAACAGTTAAAATTCTTTCGTATGCTCCTTGAACCATTTCTGATATGGTTACTTTAGCACCAGATCTATCTCGAATTTCAGAAACATTTTTTCCACCTTTTCCAATAATGACACCTGCTTCTTTAGTTGTGACAAGTGCGCGCAGAGAAATGGTAGCAAGGGTAGATTCTGTCTCGGCATTTTTTTCTTTATCAACGGCGGCCGGAGAACGAACATTTACATCTAGCATAGCATCTGGGGATTCTGACGGTGAGACGGCTCTTTCTTCCACATTAGGTTCCCGATAGGAATCTTCTGCATTACCTTCTGAAGAGGCATCATCCTCTCCACCTGAATTGTTTAAGGCGGGACGTTTATACCTAGCTCTTCCTTCGTCAAAACTAAGGTCGTCTTCTTCGTCATCAGAAGGAAGAGACCTCTTTCGTTCAGAGGGAGAAGGATTAGGTTCTTCGTGGTCAGACATTAGGAGGAAAGGGATTCGGGGTTAGGTATAGGAAACTAAGAAACACTGAAAAAAGGAAAAGTGTTGGGGGGGTGAGCGTTAGGAGTGGGCTAGTATGATTTGCATTGCAAAGGTACATTTTTAAAAATTTTATTTTATTTTTTTTAGTGGCTTCAGTGTGCGTGTTTTAATTGTTTTAAAAGGCAAAAAAAGGAGACAACAAGCTGGAGAAGGGACGGTACCAAAAAAAGCAAGTTAACTGAAGAAAGGGATTTCGTAGAGTGGTGATTCCGTGCAGCTAACTAGATTTAAATCTACTTTCAAGAAGAGCTCGTTGTTTGTGTAAGTGTTGTGAGGTATTGCGTTATTACCAAAGTTGCCTAATTTTTTTATTCTCAACTTTTTGTCCGTCATTTTTTTTATCTGACGAATTTAGATCACGTGATCAGATTAAACCATTTATTAATACAGTAATATCAAATATTTATTTCCTTTAAATATGCAAAACATAAAAATATATTTAAGAACTCAATTTAATCAATCTATGTATTAAAATTATTAGAGAAATAAATGAATTATTTTCTTCTTTTTGCCAAAAAAAATTGGTTGTCAACAATTAGATATCAAATATAATACTAAAAGATTTATAAAAAAAAACCCCCCAAAGATTATGATTAAGTTAGTAGCCTTGACCATTTTCTTATTCCTCAGTAATTCAAATTAAATTATATCTTATTTGTTTAATCTGCGTTCTAAAGAAAATCATTTCATCAAAGCAAAAATCTAATCTAAAAAGAAAATGCGATATGATTTATAAAGATTGATATGAATTAAAATGATTAAATTGAAAAATAAATTTTATCAAAAAATACCAGAAAATTTATCTATTTTAACCCTCCCGTGTATCCATAGATGTCTCTTCTTGAACAGTATTAATTAATTCACCATCATTATCGTTGGTGTTATTTGACATTATTGAAAGTTCCGAATACTTGTGACGTGCAATCCTTTTAGATTCATTTTTTTTTAAATCATTTTAGTAACATTATATTAAATTAAATTTAAAAAAAAAAAACAAAAAACCTTCTCTGTTCTAATATTTGTTTTTCTTCTTTTAAAATTTGTTCTTGTTCTGCGAGTGTCAAATCTGCACCAGGTAACTCGTATAAAATTTGTTGACACCGTTGAAACTTTTCTTTGAGCTTTTTTATCTTTATTTTAATATGAAATTAAAATTATGTTAATTACCAATATAATTTAAACTAAATTAGAATTTAAAAATGAAAAAATTTTAATAAAAAAAAGCCATATATATTTAAATGAAATAATACCATGGTTTTTATTTCATTTTCATTTTTACCCGTTTCTACTTTATCAAGGATTTGCATAACATAAGGAAGAAATGAAAATTCTTCTCGAGGAAAACGATCAGCTTGTATTGAGTCATCGGGAGTTGGAGGTTGTGAAGTAACAAAAGCACCCGGTGTCGTTGTGAAAAGTGTGTTTTCTATTGACTCGTAAGATTGCATTGTTTTATTCTTATCAGTCACTGTGAACTGTCGATCATATATAAAATTTGAAAGATTACACAAGACAAGTTCGATCACATTACACAAATTTTTCATTATTAAAAAGTGTGGTATGTCATATGGTAACCTCCATCGCGTTATTTACCCCAGTACATCCACCCAGTATTGTAACTTTAAAACGTAATTATGCAAGGGATGTCTGTCCGATTTTTTAGATAATGATCACATGTCACAATATTATACGCTCCGGACTTGCATTCGTAAAGAAAACTAGCGGAAAAGAAATGAACTTTGATACTATACAAGTAAATGATGTGTTTTATAACAATTAACTGATTTGCAGACATTGTCTGAAATTGTCCGCGGGACATTATTTTCTGTTGGACATGTCCGCATGACAATTAGTTGATTGGACAGATTTTCTGGACGCGGACAGCCATTGTCCGAAATTGTCCGTGTCGGTGCATTCACTTAACTGGCACGTCCAGTACGTCGCACGGACGTATGGAAAAATAAGTGATGTGTTTCTTTGAATATAGATCGACTTCTATTTATTTGATTGGTCAACCGCATTGAGAATCACGTTTTTAAATTTCTATTTCTAAGCGCGACGCGTTAATTTAGCTATTATTACAGACATTATCCGGGAACTTTTTGACGCTAAAAGGAATCTTAAAAAAAAGATCATGAATTCTGTGGTTAAGGTATGTTGTTAATATGCGTTCAAAGTAACAAATAAAAACATTCAAATTGTCACGGTCTTCTTTCAGGAATCAGTTCATGTCACTGCACATATAAAAGGCCTCCAGACTTTTTTACAACCTTCTGTCCCGTCAGGAACAAAATCAACGTCTCCCGAAATACAAAAAAAAGATACCTGTCATGTCATAAGTGATAGCGATTATGATGAAGATACAAATGGTGATGATCATGTTTCTGACAATGAGTCAAGTCCTCCACAAGAAATTTATATGAAAGATCCTGAATATTTCGATAAACTTGCAGAAAAAGTAGATCTATCTTGTATTGGAATAGAAGAAGGGCCTATGCCGGTATGCTTAAAGTCTGGAATCTCGGTGGTTAATAATTGGGACGATTTTGACATTTTAGAATTTTTTAATTCCTTACGTGATTCCTTGCCGAAAAAAAGTCCCGAGATTCAGTAAGTATTATCTTTTTATAAGGATTTCGTGAGAATTTTGTTTTCGAAATTCACAAATATTATCTTTCTCCATTGAAGCCCACAGTATTGGGGAATACTTGATTTGACTGGACAACACAAACCAACTAAGAAAATGTTTATCACAAAATGGGATGAATTAATAAACAATTTTCAACAGGATATAGCTTGGAAAATGGTAGAACTTGATCAATCTGAAATAGAACTTTTTGATAATATTGAGGTAATAACAGTTTGAAATGTATTTAGCTATCGCTCCTATTTTATTTCCTTGTTTCATGTAAGCTCTTTTATTGAATAGGATCCAAAAACACAACAAAAAACGCAAATATTATATGCACATTTGACCATATTAAAATCATATCTTAAATATATTAAGTTGCCGATAAATGAAAGGGAACTCATGATCCATATCGTGGTTCCTGCTTTTAGAATAGGCGTCGATCCCAATCAAGAGAAATTCCGAAAACTTTGGTAACTTTTAAAAAATTTAGGTTAAATTTTATTGATCTAACTTTATTATTAATTTTGAATTTTCAGGTGTGAGCAACAATTAGTAGCAAGTCAAGAAATATGTAGAATAAACCAAGATCCTAATGATGATCGTGCAAGTATCAGGCAAAAAACCAACTTGATAATTGTTTTGCCAACAGGCCCACCTCTAGAAGGCTTTATTTGTGAGGTTTCAGGAGGTCTTCCGGCAGGATGTTCCAAAAAGATATGGACGGATAAATTAAAAATCATGGTTGGAATGCGTGATATGATTAACAGAATAATTAAAACATTTCCTGGTTTATTACCAGAGGATTACATGAAAATCGTTGTATTTGGTTGCCAAGTAATAGGTAAATTTTTTTAAATATAGAGATATTTTTGAAAGATGATTGTCAACAAGAATATCCTTTTTGGATCACAGGATTACAAATGAATCTTTACGCGATGGATTTACGAAAATATGGAATCTATCGTTTTGGAATAATCGATAAGGTATTTTTACCTGCATCAACGCAAGAGTTGCCAGCATATGAGGCAGTACATGTGATGTTGCGTTCTTTAGAGGTTTGATATTTATTTACCTGCTCCTTTGCCAATATATATAAATCACAAATCATGCTTATAAATTTATTTTTTATAGCATCGATTAAGTGAGCTTGCAGATTATTGCTCAGATCTTAAAGTTAAACATTCAAAATTGAGGTGAAAACTTAATTACATATATCAAGAAGACAATTTTGCCTTTTCAAACCATACTCCGAACACATCCCTCCCCCAAAAGAAAACGAAACGTAAAAAATAATACCATATAACTTACCTTGCGAGTGCTGGTTATATAATTCATGCGTTGAGGTTATGGCACAATCAGAGCATTTTGTTTTGAAATAAATAATAGATAGTTTTGTTGTTATAATAGTTATTCATTATTTGGAATATAAATATCAATGAATCAATTGGTATAATCACTGATATAGATACTTAATTGTAAATCAGATGCGTTTTTAAGAGTTTGAAAACATATTGCAACATTTATTCTCAATAGTGCACAAGCAAGTTAAAGACAATATCAGATTATTACATTTACAGTTCATAAAGTATTCTTCCAAATATTTCATTAAATTTGGATGCGCAAATGTTTGAAAAAGGTTACAGCTTTATGTCAATATTGCAAATGGAATAATATTAAAATCCGCTCTTTGAACAGAGAAGCATTTGCTGTAGATGAATTTATGATTAAAGAATATGAGAGATTGGAAACAATAACATCCAATCCATTACCATTTAAAATTCTTTATTTAATTTTCAATAAAAATTGTTAAAAATCATATAAAACTGATCGCCAAGTTCAAGTATAAGTTTTACATCTCAAAATCTATGGTATTGATTATAATAATGATATTTTTTTATTATCCCACGGTAGTACGGCACTTAAAATAATAAATTACCAATTTCTTTTTTTTTCACTTTTTTTTTCTTCTTCTAGCTTCATTTGGATTCCTACGCCCATAACCTATTACAGGAGGTCCACTATATTTTAATGACGATGGTGAATTTGATTTGATAAATAATTCAGGAATATAATCCGGATCAAATATATCTATCTTTTTTTGTTTACGTTGCAATTTTAATGCCTTTTGATATTCTTTTTGATCTTCACGAAGAATAAGATTATTAGCGTGACGACCACCTTTTGGTTCTGGTATGGAATACTAAAAAATAAAGTAATAAAAAAAAAATTGGTACTATTATCAAAAAAACATAAATTATATATAAATATATGTTTATTTACCTTGGTCCCACGTAATTTATATTGAAAGTTCTTTTTCAGATAATATATCACGTTACCGTTCTCGTCAGTACTAGTGCTGGTACGAATCAAAGTCGCATTACCACAACTAGGACAAAACTGTTTTTCCATATCATGAGTGACTCTAATTTATATTCAATATTAATAATATTTATAAAGATTAGTATTATCCAATGTTTTGATTTGATCAGCTGAAAATTATGAAAACTAAAAGAAAAAAAATCAAGTAATCACATACTTGAAACAAGCGTGACACCTAAGAACCCAATTCTTTACTTTATTAATCTTTATTCCTTCGACAGTTACTAAATTCAACCGCATTTGTAACAAAACATTCTACCAAATAAAAAATAAATAATATAATATAATAAATCAATATAATAAATCAATAAATAAATGTAATAAATAAATTAACATACTTGCATAGTGTAATCTGTTGTTATACAAGCTACTTTCATGTAAAGATCTCTTTTATTTTTTGCTTTTATATTATATTTTTGTTCTTTATAATTCTTAATATTATCAGGTGTTATCCATTCACCATCACCATCATCATCACCATCTTCTTCTTTTTCTTCTTCTTTTTCTTTTTCTTTGTCTTGAATATTTGAAGATTCAAGAGTGTTTTCTTGTGACGTTATAATTTCAGCTTCATCTATATCTGAATTATTATTGTTTAATGAAACTTCAATATTGTCATTATTGTCAATATTGTTATTCTTATCGTTTGTTATCAATGTTTCAGGAATTTCATTGTTACTACTCTTGCCGTTATCGTTAGAATCATTATGATCATTTACATTTTTTTCTGAAAGAGTTAAATTTTCCATATTCGATAAAATGTTGTTTTGAATTTTATCATTTTCGCGTAAATCATCGTACTCATTTTTTTTGACATTATTCCCATTATCCACGTTATTCTCATTATTCCCATTATCCTCATTATCCTTAACTTGTCCAGTTTGCCCAGCTTGTTTGATTTTCTCAGTTTGTCTAATTTTCCCAGCTTGCTTAGTTTGTCCACCTTGCCTAGCGAAAGACTAAAAAATAAAGCATTTAAATAAACTATTTAATATTTGAAATTTTGAAATTATAATATTTTATCACATGATATTACTTTGAGAGGTTCTTTTCTTAAATGTTCTTTTCCATTGGCTTCAACTTCAAGCATATAAGTTAATGCTAAAACTCTCAAATCAACAGCTGATAAACTAGAGAAATCTCCAGATTTTTTTGAGAAATTCACGACTAATTAATTAATTAAAAAATAATAATAATTGAGATTGATTTTTGACTATGTATCAAATTACCCTTCAGCCAACAAATCACATGTTCGAAAGCATTTTTTTTAAAAAAAAAGAACTAAAATTCCTATTAAACCTTCTTTCAAAGATTCTTCATTTGGACTTTTAATTTCGATATCAAATAAAATTTGATTTAAAAAGTCACGAGAATGTTTATCACGAATTTCTGATATCACTTCCGGAATTGTATATATTTTATTAGCCAAAGGACGAATGTTTGCACCTTTTATCAAAGGACCTGAATCGACTACTAAAGATTGTACTTTTGAATTTTTTTTATCACTGGTATCTGACATTTTTTTTTATCCGAGAAGAAAGTGAACAAATTGAGATAAGATAATGGAGATCGATTTGATCAATTTATTTCAGGACCGGAACATATACCGGGTCTTATCGAGTAAATTTATATTATACAGTCTATTGATTGAAATAAAAAAAATAAAATGTATAGACAATCAATATACGAACAACCCACCGAGGAATTAGCAAGTATTGTCTCTATGATGTCTTTTATTTATTTTATATATGTATATAACTTGTATAAATTTTTAATTATATAAAAAAAAAATTAATAAAAATAAACAAATAAATTATCTTTTATTTGAAAAGTTTTGAAACATTATGGACTTGATACTTTATATCCGGAAGTTTGGGTAGAGGAAAATGATAGTAGAAAATCTACCAGATTTTCTCATATCGAGGGACCAAGTCAACCTATAAATGGTAATACTACCGCACCAGGAGACGAAAGGTTTAGTTGGGATGATTCTGATCCTCTTGGTTTAAAACCGAATGTTTTTTGGTAATAATAAATTCAAACATAAATATTACATAGTTAGATATATAAATAATTAGTTAAAGAAATAAATGTTATTAATTGAATTGAATTGAATTGAATTAAATTGAATTTTTAGGAATGATCCATTACCTCCCAAAACTAGTAATAATCAAGAAATTTATGAAAATATCAAAGAAAGTAAATAAAACTTTATTATACGATAACTTTCAAAGTGAATAACATTGAATATATTAATTAATATTATATTATATTATATTATATTATATATTTATTTATTCATTTAGAATCACAATTACTCGTTTGCACCAAATCATTTTATCCCAAATTATTTTTACGCCGAGTTCACAAGGATACATCTTATGATGATTTAGCGGTTGGAGCACAAACGTTAAGATATACTTTGGAACAAAAATCCGAAGCACTTCGAAATTTGGTGCAAGATAATTTTGATAGATTTGTTAGTGCTAAAACTACTATTGATACTGTTTATGGTGAGATGAAAGCACAAAGTTTAAATGAAGAAAGTGAATATGGAGTTAAAGGATTAGATCATGCATTATCTGGTAATTATTATTATTATTATTATTATTATTATTATTATTATTATTATTATTATTATTATTATTATTATTATTATTATTATTATTATTATTAATTATTATTATTATTCATAATCTTATTTATTTAATAAATTTATTTAGAGGCTTCTGATAAAGCTGAACAATTATTTGGTCCAGTATTAACTAATAGAAGAAAAGCTGAAAAAATACGCAGTACATTAAGTCTCTTGGAAAAATATAAATTTTTCTTTAATCTACCAAGTAATTTAATGGAATCCATAAAGCAGGTAAAATCTAATTTTTGATTTTTTATAACCTAATCTTCAATTGTATATTCTAAGATTTATTAATATTTAATATTTATAAATTTCATTTAGCAAAAATATGATGTAGTAATAAGGGATTATAAAAAAGGAAAAATTGTACTTGAATCAACCATGTCAACAACTTCTACTAATAATAATACTGAGTCAACAACAGCAACATCATCTACTACTGCAACTTCTATTTCAGATAATAATTCCATGGAAAGAGAAACAACAGAAGATACAGCACTTGCTGCACAATATAGAAAAGTTTTTGATAAGGTTTGGGCTGAAATTGAAAAAATAATGGAAGAAATGAAAGATCAATTATTTAAACAATTGACAGAACATTGGAGATCAATGGAAGAACAAGAGAAGATTATCAAGTAAAGAATTTTATATAATTATCTCTTTCTGTCTTATCTTTATTATATTATTAAATCTAATTGAATTTTATATCTTTAGCATTTTGCTTGAATTAGACACAGTTGAGGATCCAGTCTGGCATTATCTAGATAGTCAATATAAATATATTATAGATCTTCTCAAAGAATCTTATTCCGAACAATTAGATAAGATTATTGGTTTGTTATTATTATTTTATTATTATCATTTTTTTATCATTATTATTTTATTAACCAAACTATTTCTTTAAAATAAAATATAGCTTTGAAGAAATCACTTCAAGTAACTTCAACAGATCCCAAGGATCTCGCATTGCGTCTTAAAAAGGCAATTCGAATAGTCAATATAAGAGATTTTGATGCATTAGCAGGCAAGGAATTATTTATATATTCTGAATATTTATAATAATTTCTTTAATGACAATATCTAATAATAATAATAATAATAATAATATAAATAAATAATTAGCTAGTAAAGACATGGATGTACAAATATGGAAGGCAACATTAGAAATTGTTAAATCTTTATCAGATTTATTATTAAGATGTTTACCTGACTTTTGGAAACTTAGTAAATCGTTTATAGAAGGGAAATTCCAAAAGGTTTGTCTAAATTATATATATATATATATTTATTTATTTATTTATTTTTTTGTCTTTATTCTGATAATAATAATAATTATTATTATTATTATTAAAGAATCCCGCTATATTAAGTGCTAATAGGCGTAGACGTCAAGCAATGGATCTTAGAAAAGTTGAACAATGTCAAAATATGGCTAAAAGCGTAATCGATCTTTATGCCTCATTATTATCTGAATTCTTTAATCTCATACCTCCCTCTTCGCCATATTCATATTCATATTTACAATCACCAGCTTTATTATCACCTTTACCTCAAGATACAAATAGTAATAATAACAGTGATGATTATTTACTTTCATTTGTTCCACCTCAATCAGATTCAGTTACAAGTTGTTACTTTTTAACAAAAGTTCTTCATGAAATGAGCGAATGTGTTAATGATATTAATGCAATTAATATGTCAGCAGATGCATCTTGTGAATTATTTTCTATAATGGAAAAAACTAGATGGAAATTTGTAGAAATTATATGTGACGCATGGAATTCGGATGCAAAATCATTTTATTTATTAGAAGATTGGACCCTTGACCAAGATAATCGAGAGATTACAAATTTTTTACGAAATTTTCATATATTTCACAAATATAATTCTCGTTGTGCGTATAAAATTGCAAGTTTAGATTATGTTTCTGATAAGGATGATTCTAAAGGTGTAAGTTAACATTAATAATAATAATATTAATAATAATAATAACAATAATATTATTATTATTATTATTATTATTTTATTTTTCATTGTTATCATTTGAAGTATTAATAAATATTAACTAAAAATTTATATTTTCTCATTTCTAATAAAAAGTCATCCAAAATTACAGATGCATATTTAAAAAAGATTAAAGGTGCATTCCTTGATTCTCTATATTCATATCTGGATGGTTTAGTACATTTAGTATTTTCAGAATATGTTCCACTTGAACCTTCTCATGATAAGGAACCTATTGATTTCATTCATAAATCAAGAATTGATCCAACTTCAATGGTAATTTTAAAAATATAATAACAATAATGATTTTTTTTAAAATTATTTAAAAATATCTATTAATTAAAAATATTTTCTTCTATTTAATTCTATAAATTAGGATTCTAGAATTTTACTTACTGTTAGCAATTTATCTAACCTTAAACAAATGATGATTCCGAGGATTGTATCTCAATTCGAAAGTGCATATAAATGTAGTATGTCTGAAGATACTAAAGTATGTATTTTTTAAATATACTGTATAATACGTAATTTATATTAGATATGCTTATATATACTTTTTTATGCATATAACACTTTTAATAATATATAGACGTTAAATGATGTCGTTGACCAATTAGATGGAATATTATTTGAAGATTACATTAAGAGAAAAACAGAACTTGTGCGTTACATCGTGGTGGATGGTATTACTTCAGGAGAAATAAATTGGTATAGCATATCTAAACCAACAGGTAATTCATTACTATTCATTATTGATTTTATTATTGATTTTATTATTCATTTTATTATTCATTTTATTATTCTTATTCATTTATTTATTTTATTTTTCATTTTATTATTATAATTATTCCTCTTTTAGAGGTGCATTCCTTTGTATACGAAGCTTTATTGTCACTTGTATTGGTTCACGCTGAGATTAGTGATATTACAAAACCACTTGTCAATCGGGCATTATCAGTTTTGTTGGAAAATATGGCACTCAATTGTCTTGAAGCTTTTCAGAAAGTTGAAAAGTTCGGTATGGGTGGAATGCTTCAGGTATTATCATTGATTGGTTGATTATTATTGGTTTTTTGTAATTTTGTTATTATATTTCATTGGTTATTTATTTTATCGCTCCTTTCAAATTAGTGCAATAATATTTTATTTATGATTTTTATCATTTATTATTTTATTTATGCAGGCGACATTAGAAATTGAATTTATGCATCAAACTTTATCTCAATATGTAACTCCTCAAGCTCAAGAAACACTTCAATTAATTTACACCACTATTGAACAATTATATGATACTTCTCAAGAATCTGGTAATTTAGAATCAGAATTGAGTAGTGTCAAACAATTATTAGTTGAAAGTCGTAAAAATACTAGTTTACAATTTTTATGTTTCAAAAAACCTAAATAATTTTCATTTATTTTTCTAATTTTCTACTAAGTTTTTAATTTAATTTTCCTAATTCTAATCTTTTAGTAAATGTATATTAGTATTTTTTTATTATTATTTAAAAATTTTTAATATAGATTTTATTATTAATTATTTTATTATTATTTTTATTACTATATCTGATATTGATGTTCTCTAAATATCTTAAATAATATAAATTGATATAAATTGATATATGTGATATATCTATCTATGTATTTTTGTATATATAAAATACTGAGGATTGTTTTATTCCATCAATTATAATAATTTTGAACTAATAAATAATAACTGTAATAATGTTTATTTTTTTTTTTTTTACAATCACAAATTCTATTATATTCAAAATATATTAAAAAAAGGCAATACATATTATTCATAACAAAAAATATGAAAAAGAAAAGTATAATAAAGAATATAAAAAATGAATTAAATAATATATTGGAATGTTATTAAAAAATGTGTTATTAAAACATTATTAATATGTTGTTATAATTAATTATCGATTCCTTAAAATTCCTATAGGAACTTCATCATCATCACTAATAATTTCAACTTTTGGTTTCTCTTCTTCACTATCTTTTTGATTACTTTTTTCACTACTTTTTTCTGAATCTTGAGAATCTTGATAATCTGATGCATCAAGCATTTCATCTAACACTGAATCATATTGATTTCTTCCTGATCCACTGGTAAATTGACTATTTCTACTCATTCGTTGTTTATCTATATTAGATCCTCCTTCGATTGATAATCTTTTAATGTTTTCTAATGGCTCATCATCATCATCATATTCCTCTTCTACTTCTTCTACTTCTTCTACTTCTTCTACTACTTCCTCTTCATTTTCAATATCTTTTTGTAAATTACTTGCAGTTATTGCTAACGGTAAATTATCACTATTTGATGAGGAATTTATGGAATCCGTATCTGATTCTGTATCATGTTTTTTTCTATACTTTTTCGATTTTTTCGATGATGATGCCATCGATGTTGAACTAAGGTTAGGTGGTGGAGAAGCATTTGATCTGATACGTGGATTTGATAAATTTGATGTACGATGATGATCCCCTATGTGTTGTTGATCAGAAACTTGTCTTGATTTACCACCACGATGTAATTCATATGGTGGTGGAGATGGTGGTGATGTTGATTGTGGAAATGAAGGTGGTGGATATAATGGAGGAGATTTAGTACTTCTAGATCCCATTGAATGTTGAGTTGATTGACGAGATCCTCTTGTTCTACGTTCATCCGATAATCTATCTCGCGTCCTTGATGATACTGGACGTGATAAATCTGACATTTGCTGTGAATCAAAATTCCTTTGAACATCAGAAGTATTCATATTACCATAATATGATGAAGGTGAATCATAAATATCCAATTCCGTTTGATACTTTTCATTTGGTCGGTTTGAATTTCTTCCCGTATTATTATTATATGAAGGATCATATGATCTAGAATTAATATCCCTTGTTCTTTTCCTACTTTTTGTTCTATTTGATGGAGGAATAAATTCTGAATTGCCTGCAAGACCTAAAAGTGTATTTTTAGGTAGTCCACGTGGTGGCGGAAGTGATGAAGGAGTTTGCCTTCGTAAAAGTGAATTAGGATTAAAAGTACTATCATCATTATTATTCTTACGATAATCATCATCAAATTCATGACGAGCCATTGAATTTCTCCTATATACTAAATATCCTGTTCCCAATAATATGAGACCAAGCACTACTGCTGCAATAATAACCGCATATGTTGGCCATTTTCCAAGTGGTCCCAACGATATTTTACCAGATCTACCATCATCAAGGGCAAGATCAGAACAAAATTGTTTTTGACTACATTGATCACCAAAAATATATAACGTAAGAGTTGAATTAGGTTGTCGTTCTGAATATATCGTGAATTGAACAAAAAACATTTTATTGTCCTTTGAATCACAATCATAACTTGGTGGATTGTCTGAATTTTTTGTACATTCCATAAATGAAGATGGAGAAGTGGGATTTCCAATTACTTCATAATCATCCGATAAAGTGACAGATGCTACATAAGCATAATTATATTCCTTCGATTTCACATGTGAAGCTGTTATATTTATTAGAAATTGATTTTGTGATATCGTTTTGGTAGATGTCGAGTAACAGCAGTTTTCTATAATTATAATAATAATAATAATAAATAATAATAATAAAATAAATGACTAATGTCTTATCAATTTTATCTGAAACATTATGCACATCTTTAATAACTTTAATAACATTTTTAAATGACTTTAAATGACTTTAATAAATTTGAATTTCTTTCTTTAAATTATTCCCCAAATTTTTATAAAAATTAGCACTTACGTTCATCAGCTGCGTCAACCCTAATCAACCCGGACATTATCACGGCAATAACAATCGTCAATGATACCCATATTGATTTTATACAACCCATTTTCCATAAACCAATTATATTTTTTTTTTTAAAAAAAAAAAAACAATATAAAAGACAAAGACCGAAAATTTATTAAATTTATTTAGTTTTATATTTAAATAACAATATATTAATTATGGTGTTTTTAGATATAAATTATAATATATTCTCATTAATGCAAGATAAAAATAAAAAGCGAGAAAAATATATTTAAATAAGACTAGTAATTAATAAGAAAGGTTTTTTATTATTTTTTGGCGCTTTAAAAAAAAACTATGTATTCTGTTATAAGTCAATTAATATATGACAACTAAATATAAACCGAATATTCTCGTGAGAAACTTTTAAGACTGTTACATAGAATAAAAATTTTTGACAAATTGGATACTTAATATTCCATTGAATTCAAACAATTATTCTCTAACCAACATTATTTTTTTATTCATGAAATAATTGTTTTTTTTTTTATTAAAGAAAGAAAAAAATCTTTCCTTTTATGAGATTACAGTAATTGAATTTAGGACTTCTAACGATGTTCGGTGTTCTGGTGTTCTAAAATGAAATTGGATAAATCGTACATCCAAAATCATCTCGTTAAATAAAGGAATTAATATTTGTTACACTTACTTAAAAAGACGTTGCAATTTGAAGATCCTATTAAAAGACCAATCAAATATAAAGCACTATTACTATAATATCTTATAAATAAAGTTTAATTAATACTATTAATATAAATAAATAAATAGAAATTTAATATACTGTAATCAGTAATTACTAAAAGTATATCAAAAGTTATATCAAAGAGATAAATAATAATTACATAATAATAACTTGTGCTCAAATAATTTGGTTAACTTTCTAAATTAAGTTAAATTAAAATAATAAAAATAATAAAAATAATAAAAAATGATAAAAATAAAAATGGTAAAAATAAAAAAAAAATAAAGTATAAAAAATTGATAAAAATAATGATGATGCAATACCTTACGATATTTCTTTAAATCCACAATTTAGGCAATGAATTGAATTATAATCAATTGTCAAAAATTGATTATTTTGGCATGTAAAACAAAAAATATTTTCTAACTGGTTTAAGTCATTTTTTTGCTGATAATTATTTGTTGTATTATTTGTATTATTTGTATTATTTGTATTATTTGTATTATTTGTATTATTTGTATTATTTGTATTATTCTCATTATCTATTTCCATTGAATAGGAAGGTTGATAGTCTTGATAAACTAATGATGTATAACCTTCATTATATTCGTTATATTCATTATATTCATTATCTCGAATTGCAAATTCGGCTTCGGCTTCGAGTGCAGAATCTATAATTTATTATAATTATATAATTTATAATTAATATTTATTATGATCTATAATTAATGTTTATTATAATTTATAATTAATGTTTATTATAATTTATAATTAATGTTTATTATTATCATAATTAGCCATAATTAATCATGATAATTTAAAAATACCTCGCATAATTTCTTGAAGTAATTCTTCCTCTATACTGATACCTTCATTGATATCAGAAATTATATTTAACTCTTCGTCATTCCAAAAATTTGTCCATTCTTTAATTATCCATTTTTTCAACTCCTTAGTAATCGAAATGAATTCTTTATTAGAAAAAATCATCATCATGTAAATAGTTATAATTCTATATATAGTAGATCCGGTTATTTTTAACCTGTACCTTCTCGTCGTCGATGACCACTTCATATTCTTTTTCCGCACTACTTGATATTTTCCAAAAATCAAGTCTTCGATTATTGATTGCTAAATCTCGGCTTTCTTTAGCTCGTTTTAAGCAGCGTTCTCTAAATTTATCTCGCCATACAGTTTGCGTTTCGGTTTTTATAAAAGTTCGGTGAGGTCGTTTTTCCATTTTTTATACAGTAGAGAAATTTTCATTTGAAGTTCAATGAAGTATTAAAAACTCAGACGGTTCATGTGATTTCCTGCATAATTCCGGTTAGAGTATAATCTATGTCATGTGAAATTGATGGTTTTATATAGTGTAAGTCTGTCCCCTAAAGAGAGTCTCAGTTTTAAAATGTAAATTTCACTTAAATAGGTACTTACTTTACAATAAATAACATTTTATTGTGATATAAAATTTGTCCTCCTATTTAATTTAAGGAGGTGTAGGCCTATAGTGCCTTGTAGTGCCTGAAGTGCATGACTTTGGATGACTATAACTTAATGAATATGATAAAATGATATTTTAACTATCATTGCAAAGCCTAAATTAAGGTATTAGAGCAACTTCTCATTATGTAAAATTGATGTGAAGTATAATTTAATGTATTGTTTTTAGAAGATAATAACCCAATAAATATCAATACAAAAATGTGATTCAAAAATTACAACAAAACTTAAAATAAGAACTTTCAAATGGTAGTGAAAAGAAAATTGTACTAATTCAATCTGAACTATAAGACTTATGAGCCTAGTAGTAAAGATGATACTTGTAACTAAAGTTAATCAGGAAATTATACATTAATCAATATAACACTTTTAAAGAAACCACTTTAGCATTCAAAAGTGAAAAAAAAAAGTGAGCTGGTTAGATTTAGCAACAACAGATTTGCGGAAAAATCTGATCTGAAAGAGAAGCTATTCAATACAATATAAAATCAAAAATAAATTTTATTACAAGTTTTATCGAGTAACAATAACCAAAAGAAAGTTTCAAATGTATACGATATTTGCAATATAATCCATACAGAATTTTTACACATTATGATTTAGAATGTGCCAAAAAAATGGATTAAAGTATATTTAATGGATAAATCATCCAATACTCGCATAAGTGGGAGAGACATGTTTGATGAAATTATTAACTTTCTTTATTCAAACAAAAATAAAAATCATAAATAAATAAAATCACCAAAGTTGGTAAGGCATTATTGAAAAAATCATCAAAAAATTGTGGAACCATTAAGAAATCAAGATTAAATTATTCCGCTATCTCAATTGAAATACTATACTTTGTGTCTTAAAAGACTTTGGGAAATTTTACAAAGTAAAATAAAATTCCTAATGGGTATCAAGTGATTTATGAACGGGATATTACTTGTAATAAATTATAGATTTAATGGAAAAGTGATATATCAGGTAACATGGGAGGGAAAAAGCATTATGTAAATAGTTTAAAATTGTAATAATAAAATATTTTATTTGGTTTAGATTTGGAAAACAAAGAAAATATATCACCAATTATCAATTTTATTTTAAAAAAACCCATTTTCAAATCTTAAATCTAATTCACAAAAAATAACTGGTTAAAAAATTGACAATTCAAATGTCAAAGATTTGATATTAATTTGGATAGTTTAAGATTAAATATTCAAGGACAATTTATTAGAATTAAATTTTAAGATTTCAACAATGAATAAAAATCTCAAATTAATTTAGATTCTGTTTTACATGCCTGTTTATAGTCAATGTCCTACTTGGAACAATATCTTATCTAGTTTGGCAATATCTTATCTAGTTTGGCAATATCTTATCTAGTTTGGTTAACATTTTTCACTGAAATTTAAAATTAAATTCTCATATATTTTCTTAAATTTCATCTAATAATAAAAATTAAATGTACAAAAATGACATTTACAAAATAACAATAACCCAGATACTGAACTGGAAAAAAAATACTAGCTAATTTGATAATTTAATATTTACAATAAGACGCTGCACGTGGAAATGGTATTACATCACGAATATTTTCTATACCAGTTAAATATTGTAAATATCTTTCAAAACCGATTCCAAATCCACCATGAGGTACAGTTCCATATTTTCTCAAATCAAGATACCATTGATAATCATTGCTTCTATCATGTTTTTTTAAATTTTGTTCTAATATTTTATATCGTTCCTCTCTTAAACTACCACCAACTAACTCCCCAATTTTTGGTACGAGTAGATCTGTGCAAGCCACGGTTTTATCATCTGGATTAATACGCATATAAAATGGTTTTATTTCTTTGGGATAATTTGTAATAAACACTGGTCCACAACAGTAATTATTTGCTAAATATTTTTCATGTTCACTATGCAATGAATAACCATATTTTGGTAGAAATTCAAATTTTTGATTTGCTTTTGAAAGTACATCAATAGCTTCGGAATAACTTAACCGAGAAAATGAATTATTTATTGTATTTTCTAAGCATTTGATAAGTTCTTTATCAATCTGTTGATTACAAAATGATATATCTTGTGAACAATTATCCAAAATATATTTTGTTGTTTCTTTTATACATATCTCTATGAAATTCAATAATTCTTCCAATTCAAATAAGTATGCAATTTCTGCTTCCAACATCCAAAATTCTGCCAAATGTCTCGAAGTAAGAGATCCTTCTGCCCTAAAAACTGGTCCAAAAATGAAAACTCGAGACATTGCATATGCTAACATTTCAGCATGAAGTTGTCCTGAAACTGTCAAATATACTGGCATTCCAAAGAAATCACTTGATTGTGACTTTTGTTCTAAAGATTTTTCATTGATATTTGGCAATTTATTAGATATATTAAACACTTCCCCACCACCTTCACAATCTGAACTTGTTATTATTGGTGTATGAACTTGAAAAAATTCATTTTTCTTATACCATTTAGTATTATTATAAATATTTAAATATTAATATCTTCACAAACATGGTTTTTTATTGATAATTAAAAAATTTACAGAAATTTACCTGGAAAAAATTCTGAAAGGCTAAAACTGCAGCATTTCTAATGCGTATAATAGTTCCAAAAGTATTTGTTCGGGATCTTAAATGCAAGTTTTCTCGAAGAAATTCCATAGAATGATGTTTCTTTTGTAAAGGGTAATCCTAAAAGAATTAGTTAATTCTATGGATTATTCTCCATAAATTCTATAATCAAATGCTTTGGATCAACACAAAAAAATCCTCATATCATCACATACGGAACCACATTCCCCCAAGATTTTGACATCATGTACTTGTAATTCTTTGCTTTGTTCAGTTCCAAGACTTTGTGTGAGAATTCCACGTATTCTGACACATGTCCCAGTGGTTAACCTGTTTAAATTTTTAGATAATGTCTAAAAATCACGAATGTTGGTAAAAATGCTTTTTTTTCAAAATAAAAAATAAAAAAAATAAAAAGTTTCAATTCACGGAACATTTTTGCTTCCTCGACCGTTAAGATAGCCTGTAAACCTTTTAGATTCGAACCGTCATTAATCATAGCAAATGATACGTTTTTTTGAATACGCACGGAACGTATCCAACCGTGTACTTCAACTTTTTCGTTGGTAACAGAATTTTCAAGTATATTCTTAATTGTTTTGCTAGATAGAGCATACTGACTTTTGTCATTTGTAGAGAGGAAGCGAATTCTTTGGGGCTGCAAAATTTTAATACGTGAAAGAGAAAAACTTGTAATGTTTTTTCGTGTTATAAGTTTAAAATGTTGAAAACGTTGAAAATGATTCATTTAAAAAAAAATTATCAGTTATGTGCTACAGATATTTTTATATGTATTCTACAATCAGATGATTGTTGTATTACAATAGAACGTGATATAACAGCGTTTATTATTTTATAAAATAAACTGCGCCACTCCATCATTTAACGAACTAATCACTTGATGGAATGTAGAAAATGACAGAGTTAATTCATTCGTAAGATAATAGAAGATATTATCAAAGTGTAATCAAGTATCCTGCCAATGTGATTCTTTGAATAATTCTTTAAGTTAATATGTAATTTATATATATTTCCATATATTTCCATATAATCACGTCATACGCGAAAATGCAAACATTAATAGTATATATGCTATATGTACAATTTAGGATACAAATTTTAATAGTAATGAATTCTTAGAAAAAAGTTCTTATGCATGCATCAATTTTGAGAAAATACTTTAAAAACTGCTTCAATTCAATTCAATCAATTCAATTCAATTATAAAATTTCATATTCATACAATATTATAATACATATTATACAGAAACTTTTTAAATCAATCCCTAACGTGAATCTGTTCTCAGAGTATGAAAAACGTGTTATATGTAATAATATACAATTAATTGAAAGTTATGAAGCAATGCCATCTTTGGACGGAAATGATAATGATGATGATGATGATAATGGTATTATGATGATATTATAATGAGAAAACAAAAAGAATTACTATTTGATGAATCAATCATAAGGATATTATATTTAATTATACTGTCCTTTGGTTTTTCATTAAAAGGATTTTAGCAAATAAAAATCAGGATTCGAATGTAATATCTCTCCAAAGAAATATCAATATTTGTATTTTGTGGAATAATCTTTTGGTGAAACCACTAAACCTCTTCCTTTTCGTGCACCTCTATAAACAGTCTCTATTATATCTATGAGTTCTTGTTTATCTTCTAATGCCTAAGAAATAAAATTAAAATTAATTAAATTGTAAAGAAAATTAAAAAAATAATTTTCAAATATATTTCGAGAAATTACAAAATGAATTTACTAACCCAATTGATCTTGTTATTGTTACCAGTTCCCAGATCAATCATAATATGTTTATTACGAAAGAAGAACATTACAGTACAAGGATCGTAAAGTTCATACATCTATATATAATATATATATAAATCTTCTTATATAATAAAATGAAATTAATATAGGATAATTTTATCTATGTAAAACCGTACCTTATTAAAATCTGGAACTTCGGTAATATCAACCTATAAAAACAATAAAAATAAATGAATAAATTACTAATGAAATTTATGAATTCATTTTAAAAATAATAATTTTATTTTATTTACCAGATAGATTACAGCAAAATTTTTTACTTTTTCGGCTATTCCATATAAAGTTTCGTCCATTTTCATACAAGTTGGATCCTATAGGAAAAATGTTAGATTAAAATTTATAAAAACTTTCGATACAAAAGTAAATCAAATTTACTATAAACCAACCCAATCATGTCCAAATCTAATTACTACCACTCGATCCTCTTCAGACAAGATGGCTTGATCTACTTGCCAACCTTTAAAAAGATTAAAAATAGTAAATTATATGATATAAATAATACTATCAAAAATATAAAAATATATATATATATACCGTTGGTCAAATGGGGAAGGAAATAAGACATTTTCTCGATCTGGATTTTTTTTAGTTCAACCGAATTTACCAAATTTGCCGAATTTAAACTAAATTCTACGTCATGTGATAGTTGTTATTGCCTAAAATAAAAATAGAGGAACGTTTAAAGCAACAAAAGTATCATTTTTGATACACTTGTGGTTATTTTTTTGATATCCCCCATTTTGTATTAATAAATATATAATTAATTTTAGGATGGTACAGTGCGTCTAGTCTATAACCAAAAAAATGTTTTTCTTAAATTAAAAAATAAATACCTGTCAAATATTTAAAAAAAATATTATTTTCGGATTCCAGACATTAAAAGGAAACGATCTAGCATGTTTTTTTTATTTTTGAGTGAGGTTACACGTGATTTTGGCCAATAAAATTTAGGGGAATCTTAACCTAGACCTGGGGGGTTTAGGTTCTTATCCTAGACCCTCATGTGATATTATGTTAATTACATGGGGTTAGGGTTTGGGTTTTTCAGGGGTAGGATATTTATCACCATGTATCACACCCTTCGAATATTGATTTTTATTAAATATCCTGGGGACTTAGAATTTTTTTACATGCCGAAACCCTATTTGTCACCCAAAATTTCATCACCTACCATTTATCACATGAAAAACACATGTGGTCACCTGCCACGTCACAAACCAATAAAATTTCATAAATCATAGGGGTCTAGAATAATATCCTAAACCGGGGGTCTAGGTTAAGGANTAAAAAATAAATACCTGTCAAATATTTAAAAAAAATATTATTTTCGGATTCCAGACATTAAAAGGAAACGATCTAGCATGTTTTTTTTATTTTTGAGTGAGGTTACACGTGATTTTGGCCAATAAAATTTAGGGGAATCTTAACCTAGACCTGGGGGGTTTAGGTTCTTATCCTAGACCCTCATGTGATATTATGTTAATTACATGGGGTTAGGGTTTGGGTTTTTCAGGGGTAGGATATTTATCACCATGTATCACACCCTTCGAATATTGATTTTTATTAAATATCCTGGGGACTTAGAATTTTTTTACATGCCGAAACCCTATTTGTCACCCAAAATTTCATCACCTACCATTTATCACATGAAAAACACATGTGGTCACCTGCCACGTCACAAACCAATAAAATTTCATAAATCATAGGGGTCTAGAATAATATCCTAAACCGGGGGTCTAGGTTAAGGATGCCCTAAAATTTATGGATGTGATCGTATAGATATATGTAATAATATGCCGAGAAGCAAAAAAACCCGATAGTACCAATCATGGTGCAATACCAGATGATGGATTAAATGTAGATAGAATGAACCTTTTACCCGGAGGAAAAAGACCTTCAATGCATGATACTTATTTTGGATCAAACAATACTCATCAAAGTTTAATTTTTTCACCAAATCATCTAATTCATCCTAATAAACCAAAAGGAATCAAACAAATATTAGTAGAATGAGATTTCTAGCCAACAAATAATGAAAAATTCAAGCTTGATTGTAATCTTTGCAAAGGAAAAAATAGAGTAGATGATTCAACACGTACAAATTGTTGTGCACGTAGGTTGTTATCAATGCAATCAGATTTTAAAAATTGAAAATTGAAAATTGAAATAGCAATTGAAGAAGAGATCATAAATGTATTTTTTATCTTAAATTTCACTGTGAATTAAATTACATTGAAATGTATTGGGAAGCTGCTAAAAGATTCACACAAGAACATTGTGATTATACATAAGTTAGGTTACAAAAAACAGTTCTTGAAGCTTTAGATTCTATACCTTTAATTATGATTAGAAAATTTGCACAAAAATCTTAAAGATATATGAATGCATACAGAAAAGGTTTAACAGATAAATTGGCAGAATTTGTAATAAAAAAATATAAATCACATCGAAGAGTACCTGATAATATTTATAATGAATTAAAAAATTCTTTTAAATAGAATAAATAACATTTTATTATTTTTATATATATTTCCAATTTTATTTTATATATTTTTTATATGTAATTCACCTGATTTCAAATGTTAATAGCTTTGTCAAAAATAAATTTTATAAAATTTAAATCAATAATTTTGAAAAAACAAGTCAATGTCTATCATAATTATCAGATAAAATTTCTATTTTAAGTCTGTGTCACATGCCTTAGTTTTTTAAAGTCAGTCTTATTTTAGTGTTAAAATTTTTGGTTATAGACTAGACACACTGTATCAAAAAATAACCATAGATGTATCAAAAATGATATCTTTGTTGTTTTGTCATATTATAAATTTTTATTGGCTAAAATTTAGGATCAGGCATGTGATATTTGTTTATTTGTATTCAAATACAAATCAATTATATGACATTAATTGTTTACTTATTATGAATTGGAAATTTATAAATTTTTTTTTTCAGTAAAATTATTTTTTATTATTAATAATTTGAAAATTTTACTTATATCTTATATAGTAGAAATTAGGGATAGTAGACGCAATACAAATTGAACCAGAAATTTAGCCAGATTTAATTTAGCCAATTGAGCCCAGAATTTAGCCACAGCGTAATCAGACACAATAGTTAAATTCTGGCGCAAAGGCTAAATAATGATGCAATTCTGATTGGCTGACGCAATTATAAAATTCATATGGGCTGATTTGTTTCACTTCGATTATATCACTTAGTATGGTGTATATTCAATTTTGTCACTTGAAAATGATCATCAATTTAACCAATAAAATTATAGATATTTGATTAAAAGTATTCGAACGCGACATGCTTTGTTATTATATTATATTCAAATGACTACATGTATTTTTCCTTGCCTGCTTTGTTCTAAAATTTATGATACGAAGAAAAAACTCCAAAGTCATGAACGTACAAAACACAAAAACAATAAATCCATTCCACACTATCATATACTTGATAAACCTTCTGAAGAAATATTGTCCTTTTATAGAGATGCAATAATAATTCGTCTAAAGAGTAGCCTGGGGTTTAATAGACACTCAATTGGAAAAAAACATATAGTAATTGATGCATTTTCAGAGAGTGTATTTTTATCTTTATTTGAAAATGAGAATAGCTTTAAATACATTCCAAGTCAACGAAAGTATCAATGTATTTTGGAAGGTGCCGTAGGTGGAGAAATATTAAAAAGTATATTAAAATATGATCAAGTTATATTTCGTGAAAATAAGAATACTTCAACAAAAGGTTATATTTTACTTGAAGACAACGATGGGCAATATAAATTAACATTTATTTGGAGACAANTAATATTTTGAATTGTTTTTATTTTATTTTAATTAATTTATTTAATTTAATTATCAATTTATTTATTTAAACGTTTATTTATTTATTGCATTTATTAATTTATTTAATAATTAATTAATTATTTTTTATTTAAATATTTATTTAAATATTTATTTATTAATTTATTTAATTATTAATAGTGAAGAAAATCAAATATTACCATCTGTTCAAGAATCATCATCTAATGGCAATCACATTTTACATACAATTAATAAATATAATGTATCTTCTATTCTTTCTCAATCAAATAACAATAATGTTCAAATTTATAATAAACCACGTTATAGATATATTTTACCTTATTCCCAATTTAAAAATATTTCTTTGAACAATAAATAATTTATTTTTTTATAATTTATAGAATATATAAAAATTATATAACAATAGATGTATTTAATAAAATACAATTATATATTACATTTAAAAATTTAACAAATAAAGTAAATAAAATTGTTTTATTTTTATATTATTGCAAATTGTGTTTACATTATATTATTCACATATATTAATATTTTTATATGTAATTTCGTTTGGAATATCATTAATTAAGTAAAATATTTTTCGATTTTCATAAACTAATATATCATAAACAACTGGTTTGTTTTTTTTACCACCACCCATTGTTGTTCCTCCAAAAAATAATCGTACCTAATGTATAATAACAATATTAGTAAATATAATATTTAATAGAAAAAATAAAATAAAATAAAAATACCTGACAATGATTCTTTTTTTCAATGCTACTTGTTGAAAATAATCTAAATGCTAAATTTTTTTCTTTTAATTGACGCATAAAAAAAAGTATATGCATTGTTAACATATGCATATATGGTGTCACATCTTCCTCTTTATATATTCCAAGAATTACTGTTGCAGTATTTATTTGCCCTCTTGCAGGTTGACTAAATGTTTTTACCCAATTTTTTGCATTATTTTCAAATGTTAATATTTCTTCTTCTGTATAATTTGGCTTTCTCATAAATTCATATAATTGATAAAATTCTTTCCATAAATTTTCAATTATTATTCCACGTACTCCAGAAATAAATTCACTAACAGGAAAATGTTGTAACATTTTTTTTTTGTCTGGTCCCATAAGTGAAGTCCAACTCCAACTACTTCGAGATGAATTATTACGATAGAATTCAAAATGAATATTAAGTTCACTTATTTTTTTTTCAATTTTTTCTTTAATATTTCGTTCAAAATCATTTCTTCTAAATAAATCTTTGAATAAGGATTCCATTAATATATCTGATATGCGTAATAATGTATGAAGCTCATCAGGTATATAATTGAGTAAATCAATAACAGGAAATATTGAAGATTTTTTGTTTCCTAAATAATATATTAGATTAATATATTTAATTTTTTAAATAAAAAAAAAAATAATTACTCAACCTTTTTTATTTCCAGTAGGTGGCCATGATAAATTCATATTGTGACGTGATTTAATATCACATTCACAATATAAACAAAAATAGTTTGAATTTGGAGTATTTAAGCCCATAATAATATATAAAAATTTTCAATCACCCGAAAAGAAAAATTCAATTGGCCAATGATTACCATCTTCATCAATTATTCCATTTTGTTTTAAATCCATTAATTGTAATGCAAATATTTTACCAACTCTATCTAAAATTTCATATGTTTCTTTTCCTATATATAAACATATACTAAAAATAAAGTTAATTTATTATTAAATTTATTTTAAATATTAATATTAATTAATTTGTATAAATACCTATATTGTTTATCAGGTTTAAGTACTTCTTCTCCTTCATTTAATAAACAAAAAGTAATCATCACATGGTTTTGCTTTCTTCCTACATTTCTTCCATCTCCTCCAAGTTTAATATAAAGAGTATCTCCAGGAATTATTACTGGATTTTCTCCTTTTTTCCAAATTGGAATTAATATTTTAAGCAAAGTTACCAAAGAACGAAAAGCACCATTTCCTATTTCATTATTATCTACCAAAATATCATTAATAATTTCACTATTATAATTATTAGTATTAGATTGATTAACATCTTGATCTATATTAAAAATTTCCACAGGTATTTGAGCATTTATAAGCTTATTTATTTCATTTCTACGGTTAGCAACTAAATATTCACGAAAAAGACTAGGTACAACAGCTGCCAAATGTCTATAACCATCACGACCTAAAAGTGCTTCATCACATACTCTTACTACAGCATCCAATCTAATTTTTGAATCTAAATTTTTAAATTTGATTTGAATTTGATTTTCTTTATATTCAAACTCAATATAATGTGGAAAAATAATAGATTGTTCTGATGAATCTGTTAACTTGTGCTTTACAATTAATTCATCAACAGTTTTTTTTACATCTTTTCCAAAACTTTTAAGTCTTTTGTGTTGTTGTGAACGTGAGGTAATATCTTCAAATGGTCTAATTTGTTTATTAACTTTTGTTGTAATAATAGAATTTGAATTCATTTGAATACGTATATTATATAAGGGTTCAATATCAAATCCAAAAACACGAGGTCCAGAAAGTTTAGAGTTTTTCCAATTAATTTTCTAATTATAATAATATAAATAGAATTGATTTATTATATAATTTAGTATTATTAAATTAATTACATGGTGAAATTTAAATAAAATTAATATAAAATTAATAATATATCCAGTTTGAAATAAAAAATTAATTATACATAATTATATAAAAATAAATTACATGTTGAGTTTAAAAATAAAAATAAAAATAAAAATAATAAAATAAAATAATTATAATCTATAATAAAAAATAAATAATAAGAGTTTATTTTATTAATACAAATTATTAAAAAAATTATACAATTAAATTTTAAATTAACTATACCTTTAAAAATAAATTAACAACTGCTGAAGCTGATTTTGTACTGTTAACACTCCATTCAGCACGTCCTTCCTTCCAAGCAACTGTATAATTTACTTTTGAATTGGATACATATTTCGTTTCACATTTAACCCCTCTTTCAGCAATTTCTGTTTCGACTATATAGTTGTCAGGTATTGGATATTGAGGTACATTATTACAGTTTGGTTTTTGAGTTAATTTTGGTGTTATAGGATAAGTTCCTAGTGCAGTAATATTATAATATGAAATATATGTTCGCCCCTTNTAAGGGTTCAATATCAAATCCAAAAACACGAGGTCCAGAAAGTTTAGAGTTTTTCCAATTAATTTTCTAATTATAATAATATAAATAGAATTGATTTATTATATAATTTAGTATTATTAAATTAATTACATGGTGAAATTTAAATAAAATTAATATAAAATTAATAATATATCCAGTTTGAAATAAAAAATTAATTATACATAATTATATAAAAATAAATTACATGTTGAGTTTAAAAATAAAAATAAAAATAAAAATAATAAAATAAAATAATTATAATCTATAATAAAAAATAAATAATAAGAGTTTATTTTATTAATACAAATTATTAAAAAAATTATACAATTAAATTTTAAATTAACTATACCTTTAAAAATAAATTAACAACTGCTGAAGCTGATTTTGTACTGTTAACACTCCATTTAGCACATCCTTCCTTCCAAGCAACTGTATAATTTACTTTTGAATTGGATACATATTTTGTTTCACATTTAACCCCTCTTTCAGCAATTTCTGTTTCGACTATATAGTTGTCAGATATTGGATATTGAGGTACATTATTACAGTTTGGTTTTTGAGTTAATTTTGGTGTTATAGGATAAGTTCCTAGTGCAGTAATATTATAATATGAAATATATGTTCGCCCCTTTGATTTATATTGAGCCTCAATTCTCAGATTTTTTGGATAGTCATGTATAAAAATGTGACTAGAAAAAGAACTGGCTATAAAATATTTTTTAGATATTTTGTAAAATAAAATAAAATAAAATATAATATAATATAATAAAATATTTAAATAAATACCTTCTAAAACTTGATTATCTATATTTGGACCTTCCGCACTCTCATCTCTGTCATTTTCTTTATTAATACTGCTTTCTATATTTCGGTCTTTCATCATTAAAATATTAGTTTTAACTAGTTTTTATATTTTATAAATAAAAAAAACATATATATATTTATTCTTTTTATATATTTTTAATACAGGTAAGAGACAGTTTGCGTACTGATTTCACAAACGATTCCACTGAAAACGGATTCCCAATGGATTCCCAAGTCGCGATTTCGGTGTAAAAAGTCCTCAGCAATTGGTTTATGCATTTTAACATCACATATTTGTCACGTTTTAGTCATGTGTTAAGATCAAAATTCGGGATAATCCCTAAAATTTAATTAGGGATATGAGACAAATCGGCCCATATGTAAATAATTATTTTTAAATTTTTAAAAATAATTAATTTTATCTTTAATTTCAAATCAATTTTACATAACTAAGAGCGATTTTCTACTATGATATTCTTATGACAGATCGAAAGATCTAATTCTTAGCTACAAAATGATATATATTTTATTTTTGTAATATTAAAATTTTTTTTATTTTTTTTTTGTAGTTGACTAGCGTAGTTTTGTCTTTATTTTAATCAAATATAAAATTACATAACAAGTATATAACCTTACATTTTGATACATTTAAATAAAAACAGACTAAAACTAATATAGCTAAGTTAATTAATTTATTAGTTTAACCTTGCTACAAAATAAAAATTTATTTTGAAAAAGCTTAAGCTCCAATGTCAATATTATAAAAGGGACACGAAAACCATGCCCCTGGGAAAAAAAAAAAAAAAAAACTTTTTATTTAAAAATCAAAAAAATCAGCTGGATTAGGTACTTCTATTTTATATTTCGTATTTTTTTTTTGTAGTTGACTAGCGTAGTTTTGTCTTTATTTTAATCAAATATCAAATTACATAACAAGTATATAACCATACATTTTGATACATTTAAATAAAAACAGACTAAAACTAATATAGCTAAGTTAATTAATTTATTAGTTTAACCTTGCTACAAAATAAAAATTTATTTTGAAAAAGCTTAAGCTCCAATGTCAATATTATAAGAGGGACACGAAAACCATGCCCCTGGGAAAAAAAAAAAAAAAAAACTTTTTATTTAAAAATCAAAAAAATCAGCTGGATTAGGTACTTCTATTTTATATTTCGTATTTTTTTTTTGTATTGATTTGTTTCGTACTTATCAAATATATCAAAATTAATATCGTAGAAATTTATAAAAAAAATATCATTTAAGTATTTGAAAATATAAAATTTTCGGAGAATTTTTACGGTCTCCTTGATTTCTACGAGAGATTCAATTGAAACTTTAATGTTGCTTAATAAAAAAGTTTTGATTTCTCTTATAACTGAGGTTAGACTTGGTAGAGATTTTCATTTAATAATCCAATGCGTAAAAATCCTGTCGAAATGATAATATTTCCTTAATTTTATAAACTCTAGTATTAACTCTTTTTTTTGGACGGGGAATACGGTTCTAGCAATTTTGTTTGCTATTTCCATTTCACTTGGTAAGTTAGTTTTGATCATTATGGTTTCATCTTAAAGGGTAAAAAAACTTCTTGGAAGTTGTTTTCCAACGAAATATATCTCTTGAAGACACCGTTTTGCTTGTCCGATATATACATGTCTTTTAGCGATATTTTCGAATTGCAGGATTGGGAATAACTTATCTAGACCAAAGTTCAATTTTTTGTAATCCTCCAGAAGTAGTGGTTTCTTTATTTTATGTCTGTCAAAGGATATATATGTTGACGGGAGCCATCTTCTGAAAATATATGTATCTCGTAAAATACGCATAACATGAGATACTTCTGAACGAAATTTAATAGGAAAGAGATTACGTATATAATTACCTTTAATGTCCTAATATTGTTTAGGTAATGGTAGTTTTCATACTATTAATTTGTTTTTTATACAATATTCTTTTAATAATTTAAAAACCTCAAATAAGTTGATTTGTTTTTTAGGTATTCTAAAAAAGTAACATATATTTTGTAAAGTCTTTTTCTTTTGGTAAACATTGAGAGACGGTCTAGCCTTAGTAAAGTAATATTTTAAGGTTATTTCATATTTTACCAAATCATTAACCTGACAACGTAGTATTGCAGATGGAATTTTTCATTCTTTTTCTTTATAAACATCATTATATTTATTAATATGTTTTAAGTTTAAAGTTTCAAATTTTATTTGGTGATCTGGTTTGTTGTTTTTGGTAAATAATATAAAAAAACAGTATTTTGGTTGGTGATCCAAATTCCAAATCGAAGCAAGAGGTCACGTCCATATTTGCATATCTATCTTTGTAAGGTTGTTATTAGTTATCCAATCTATTAAGTTGTTATTACATCAGGAATTATATAAAGGCGTTCTAGTATGCAATAAGTACGAAAAGTATTTATTGCGTTCGATATACGCCATTTTATTGCGTATTACGAACGTTACATTCTAGAACGATCCGTTCTACAACGTTTTACGAACGATAAGTATTAATAACGTTATATAACGGATCGTTCTAGTACGGTTTGCGAACTATCAGTATTAATAACGTTCTAGAACGATCTGTTCTAGAACGTATTACGAACGATATAACCTAATAACGTTATATAGCGTATCGTTATACGAAATATCAGTATTAATAGTTATTTAATGGATTGTTCGAGAACGTTATTGATTATAATAGTGTGTATCGTATAAAAAATCAACTCTTATAGTTTGCAATACACTATATTATAGATCGATATATAACGATTATATTTATTATTATTTTTTTTTGTTCGGAGCATAACGAAGGATATCATATTTCTTTTTTGTCACATGCAAACGAAGAGATCATATTTATTTATTTTGTCACGACATATAGTAGAAGTTTTCGTAAAATATAATAAATATTTAATACAAAAATAAAATTATTTATTGTAAAAAATTATATATTAAAATTTTTATTTTTCCTTACTATTTTATTAAATTATTAGATGCTTTATCTTATGTATTTAATAATTTAATGATTATTATTTAATGAATACGATGATTAAAAATAGCAATATATTGTGTATTGTTTTAATGAATACGATGATTAAAAATGGCAATATATTGTGTATTGTGTATTACAGTCAAACTCACCATGTAAATTGTATGTCCTACCATGGGACCATGCATTAAGAGGAGTTATGCATTTAGAGGAGATGCATTC
>PQFF01000480.1:230787-242571 GCA_003547095.1 Diversispora epigaea | reverse complement strand
ACGTTTCGAAAATCTCCGGAAAATTATTTCGAAGATCTCTGTGGGTGTCGTAATTCTCCGGAGAAATTATGGACCAAAAAGTTTACGGAATATTACGCCTATTAAAATTTCCTGATGTATATCAAAATTTATATAATAATTTACGGGAAATTCAGATTTGAATATTATAGATAATTTTATAATTAACTTATCCCCATTTTCTATTCTCATTTATTCGTGAATTAGCAATTAAAATAAAATAGATTACAATAGTTAATGATTTTAATTTTTTTAATAGATCATAGTGGTTATTTTTAATTAAATTGAAGGAAGAAAAAAAAAATGTATTAAAACAAAATAAATTAACAATCATAATTTTTTTTATTTTTATAGATTGTGATGGTATGAGATTGTTTATTTATTTTTAATTAAATCAGGGAGGGAGATGTGTATTAAAACAAAATAAATTATATTTTTTTTATAAAAATAAATTAATGATTTTAATCTTTTTTTTTGTATAAATTATAATAGTACGAGATCGTTCATTTATTTTTAATTAAATCTCAAACCATTTATTTAGTATTAAAAATTACAGGAAATTTATATAATTATCAATCATTAGCTATTCATGATCAAATTCTATATCAAAAATTACAAAAAATTGAATATTTTATTTTTGATAAAATTTCAATAGTATTAGAAGAACTTTTTACATTTATTAGTAAATTATTTAGTAGAATACATAAAAATTCATTAGAATTTGGAGGAATTCCTGTATTAGTTGTAAGAGATTTGACACAATTATTATCTATAAATAGTATACAAATTTTTATTTCTCTTATCTGAAAAAACTTTTCTTTATTTTTAACAACTTCATATAGACAATTATCTAATTCTAGATATTACAATATTCTTCAAGAAATAAAAATTGGTGAACTAAGTCAATCTTCAATAGATGCAATTAATATTAAAGTAACACAACATCAACCACAAAATAATATTTTAAAAATACATGTTATAAAATTGCTGATACTACATCAGGAAGTTTTTTTAACTGTAAATTTACGTAAAATATTATGTTCTGTATAATTATGAAAAAAATTATGTAAATTTACAGTTAAAAAAACTTCCTGATGTATTAACAATTATATTGGATCATTTTTACCATTAACAAATGAAAATTGCACACAAATTATATTATATTCAAATAATTGTTAAATGATAAAGAATATTCTATATCAGATTCAAACAAGTTATTTAAAAGGTATACTAATTTTCCAGCTGAAGTAATACTCAGACAAAAAATCAGAATTATGTTTTTTAATAATAAACTATTTTCAAATAGATTATATAATGGATCAATTGGTATAATATAGAAATTTAAAGTAAAGATGTAGTTATTGTTGCATTTTTATTAGAAAGAGGAATATTAAACATAAAAGTTATAAAAGAAGCCAGTCATTTTTATATACATGAATCTTCAGTACAACATATCCAATTTCCTTTACAAAATGTCTTTGTATTAACTATATATAAAACACAAAGACTCACCTTACCTTACTCAATAGTTTTCTTAGATAAATCTATATTTGCAACAGGTCAAGTTTATGTTGCATTGAATCGATCTCCTTCTGAAATTTACTCAAAATTACATCATTTAATCAATCAGCAATTAAAACTGATAGACAAATACTAATTGAATATGAATGATTACAAAATATTTAAAATAGAGGAATATCTGATTATAGACAACAATTAAATCAATTTTAAGAACCCAACCTTTAAAATCTTATTTACAAAAATAAACATATTAAAAAAATTCAAATGCTAATAAACATTTTATATAAAAATAAATTATTATCTATATTATTGATAAACAATTTCTACATGTTATTATCTATTTACAAATTTTAATTTACTTATATATATTTATTGTAATATAAATATTCTAATAATTCAATTAAAAAAAACTTTATATTTCAAGATATTATTAAAAATTATACACATTTACTATTGGTTTAAAGAAGATCTTATCATACTTTAATGAAACATTTTATTAATAATGTAACTTACTCTTATAACTATTCACAAATTTATATATGAAAAAAGTTCTCTTCTAAAAGGAATTTTCAAAAATACAACAGTTAAATCAATACAACATATAAAAAATTGCTCAGAATACAATCCACTATTATAATTTATTTATATAAAGTTTCCCATTCACAATTTTGTTAGTTTAATTATAAAATTATTCCTGTTACTGAAACCTCAGTTAAGATAAATGATTTACCTTTGTACCTGTGTAACAATAAACCAACTTCTAAGATTACACTTAGAAACTTCAATATAAATATTTTTCAAAATCAAAGATAAGATAATTAATATAATTAATACGTTTTGTTTATAGAGACATATATAATAATATGAATAACCATTTATAGGGATTATTATGATTTTGATTGGTTGTGGCACGGCTGTATGCGCCACCAATCTGGCGCACATTTAATTTTACTCACACAAAAAAATGAGATTTTCACTGGCCAAAAAAGTTCCTCGCTTTTTTTTTGTAAGACATACAGCAATTATTCCCCCTTCTTCATTTTTCATATAAAAGAAATCAAATTAATCTGTAAACAATTAAACGATAAATTTAAATATTCAACCTTATCTGTTGAACGAAATATTAATATAAAATGTCTTCTATTTTAAGTACAAGTAGCAGTGAAGACTCTTTGCCTCCGGCTAGAGTTCACTCTAGAGTTTTAAATTGTAAATGGGAGGAATGTTCGTCAAGCTTTACACTTTTGAATGACTTGGTAAATCACTTGCACGAAGGTAAAAATAAAAAATTATTATTACACCCCAATACATAAGTTTAATAATTATTTGTATATATTTATATTTGATACACACCGGTTAACAGTTTCCCCGATATAGAAGGAACTGTTGAACAGTGTGACCGCTTTTCCTTTCTTAACTAGCCTTCCTTTTCCGCGTTTAATCTAATTTAATATTTTCTCATTTAGACCACGTTGGTCGTAAAAAAGCAAATTATACTTGTGAGTGGGTGACTTGTCCAAGGAAAAGTGCCACTCAAACTTCACGATTCGCTCTAATTACCCATTTACGTAGTCACACTGGTGAAAAACCTTACGATTGTAAAGAGCCAGGTATATTGTCAAAAAAAAAATAATTTTTTATTAATAATATCCGCAATTTTTTTCTTTAACATCATTATGAACTTTTAGGTTGCGAGAAAAGTTTTACGCGACCCGACTCATTAACAAAGGTATTTTTAAATTTATATACGTTACTCCACTTTCTTCGTCCTTTTCTTTTACAAAAAAATTTATCATACTTATAATACGCTTTTAGCATATGAAAAGTCAACACGGAGATTCAAGCAAAAAACATATAATGGAAGACGTCACAAGGACATTTAAAAAACGAAAATTGTCGCTTTCACCTGAAGAAGATGAAGAGGATTCGCATGCTTCAAATAGTCGTCAACCACATTACAATAATCAAAATAATAACATATTAAGAAATAGGCAGCAATCTTCACATCAATCCTTCGATAGATCAAGACAACAGTCATCACGTCAATCTTCAGAAAATCCCCAAAATCGAGATTATACATCTGATGGAGATTCTTCAGTTTCGGAAGCTTCAAATTCCTCCTCTTCAAGTGTTGAAAACGAAAATCAAAAATCTTTTTATGAAAAATACCTTTTATTAAAAGCTAAACATCGATATATTCGAAAGGAAAATGAGTTGTTATCAGATGAATATGAAGCCATTAAAAAGAAACTGAAGAGGCTAAGAACTGAGAAGGACATTCTTTTAGATGCCGTGATGTCAACAGATGGCGAATGTTAAAACAATATACATTTTTTATTTCTTGCTAGAAGGATTTTCTTTTTTGCATTTTTCTTTTTTCCCCATACATTTACACGAACATTATTGCACATATTCATTTATTAATGTGCATCATATTCTGTACATAATATTAAATATTGTTGGATGAGAATCATTTTTAGTCTAAATAAAAAATTGTCTAGAGTCACATGACTTATTATTATCGAAAACTAAAAATAGTAAAACAAACTTCTATTATAAGCTATTTTTGTACAAAAAATCATTATTAAAATGTTC
This sequence comes from Diversispora epigaea, assembly GCA_003547095.1. Classification (NCBI taxonomy): domain Eukaryota; kingdom Fungi; phylum Glomeromycota; class Glomeromycetes; order Diversisporales; family Diversisporaceae; genus Diversispora; species Diversispora epigaea. Next base: position 238,437 of record PQFF01000480.1, on the reverse strand, counting down.
TTTAATAAAAAAGATAAAAAATTATTTGCTTATTTTCTAATGTGCTTTCTTTCTTTGAATTCAATAATATTTGAATTAAAGTAACAGCTAATTTATTGTTGATAAAATGCAATTTTGTTTATTATTCCATTATAATAAATTTATGTTTATTTGTTTAATCTAAAGATTTAATATATTAATAAAAATTTTGCAAATTCATCTAAAAAAATCCTTTACAATAATAATTTAGGGTTTGAGATTTCTTTAACCAGTTGAGAGTGTATACTTTGTTCAAAAAGTTTATATATAGTTGAAATCTTGCAGGTAGAAAAACGTCTTAACACTTGCAAAATTGGTAATCGAACCAATCTATGTATAAAAATAAATAGAATGATATAGCAACATTAAAAATTAGAAATACAATAAAAATAATTAAATTCAATAATAATAACGCGTCTCTTATGAACATTATTAAACAATATTCAAAATGAGAANCGAACATTATTGCACATATTCATTTATTAATGTGCATCATATTCTGTACATAATATTAAATATTGTTGGATGAGAATCATTTTTAGTCTAAATAAAAAATTGTCTAGAGTCACATGACTTATTATTATCGAAAACTAAAAATAGTAAAACAAACTTCTATTATAAGCTATTTTTGTACAAAAAATCATTATTAAAATGTTCTTTAATAAAAAAGATAAAAAATTATTTGCTTATTTTCTAATGTGCTTTCTTTCTTTGAATTCAATAATATTTGAATTAAAGTAACAGCTAATTTATTGTTGATAAAATGCAATTTTGTTTATTATTCCATTATAATAAATTTATGTTTATTTGTTTAATCTAAAGATTTAATATATTAATAAAAATTTTGCAAATTCATCTAAAAAAATCCTTTACAATAATAATTTAGGGTTTGAGATTTCTTTAACCAGTTGAGAGTGTATACTTTGTTCAAAAAGTTTATATATAGTTGAAATCTTGCAGGTAGAAAAACGTCTTAACACTTGCAAAATTGGTAATCGAACCAATCTATGTATAAAAATAAATAGAATGATATAGCAACATTAAAAATTAGAAATACAATAAAAATAATTAAATTCAATAATAATAACGCGTCTCTTATGAACATTATTAAACAATATTCAAATTGAGAAAAGTCTTTAATGACATTTTCTTCGTTTTTTTTTTTTTTTTGATTATATATTCAATTTTTTAAAAAGAATTGTCTGTGAAAAATTCGTGTGACACATCGAATTAAAACTAATTAACTGATTAATATTATTAATACCAAGTGACAATAAATAAACCCGAAATAATTGTCACCTCGATATGATATTTTTTTTTATAATTCTATTCGCAAGATAAAGTAATGTAAAATACACAAAACTAATCCAGCGCTTGCCAAATAACCGCATTTGGTTTACGTAATCCAGATTTTGTAAAGAAAACATATAATTAAGGGTTTGAAGGATAATTTCCGTCAGGAGGCCCATTAAGAACTTCTTCCAAGCTACGATGCCGAGATAATTCAGACAACACAGATTCATCAACTGGTATAATAGATTTACGCCGGAATAAATTGAAACCTTCGGGTCGTCCGTCAAAAAATTGCTGAAAAAGGTGAAAAAAAAAACGTTAATAAAAAATACTTTAATTAATTAATTTTAATTATAAAAAAAAACAACAACATACAAGTTCTCCATGCTCATCATCATCATGCCCATCATCCTCAGGACGGGTTTCTCCCCCAGAATCTTCTTCCCCACTTGATCGATTTTCCTCAACAAAGTCTTCAGAATCAAAAGCGTGAGTTGCAGTGTCTAAAAACCGGCTTTGCTATTTAGAACTTATAACTAGTAGATAAACGTTAATAAAATATAACTCACCATTCACATTTGTTCTAGAAGATGTCGAAGGTGTCCCAATAGCATAAGGTAACGGAAGTCCTTGAGCATTGTGTGCGGCTGTTCTTTCTAATCTTTGCCAAGTTTCTTCTCGTTCTCTCATTTTTTTCTTTTCTCTGTCAAAATATAACTGTTGTATTTAAAAATATTTTTATTGAGATAAACACAAATTAAAATGCTTATAAATGCATACACTTACAATTGACGACTTTGTTTATATTGTGCCGTACACTCATCAAATAGTGCAGGATTAATCTCCATAAACAATTTTAATGCATTGTATACTAAACCGTGAATAGTTCTATATTTTGTTTTAATCAGTCAGAATAAGTCAATCTTATAACCTTTTGAACTTTAATTAATTATATATGTATAAAGATATAAATAATAAAATATATAGTTAACTCACCGATTCCAATGTGCCTTAGAATTCTGATATAAAGTTGGAAACATTACTGGCAAAATGACGTTTACGTTGTCACCTATCAAATTAACAATGTACTCATTATTCCAATAATACAATGCCCTCTCTGCAACCTGCGTAAATATAGTGTATAGAATGTTAATAATATTATTCTTTAAATTTATTTATTTATTTATTCAAAAATTAAAATAAATAAGAAAATTTATTATTCTACCTGAAAGTGTGGACTTGATACACATCTAGCAATTTGTTGGAATAAAGGTACCTGAATTTTAACAAATTCTTGTGGTTCTATAACATCTAAAATTTCCTCGATCTCATTCAAAAACATCACTTCCTTTGGACTATTTACTTTAGGCCAATATCGTAACAAACCACAAATAACCTAGAAATTAGAATATTAAATTTTTTTTATTAAATTTTTTAAAAAAGTTCAAATTTAAATCAAAGAAAATGCCATATACCTCTTCTGTTAGTGATGGATCCTTTTCCAAAAATTGCACCACACAATATGCAAGTTGTGGATGATACAATGTTAATGATTTTACTTTGTGTAAGGGTATCAATACTTTTGTTAAAAATGTTTTGTGCTCTTCTTTTAATGGTAATGCAAAGCCATTGATGATACTTATTGACGAAGAAGAATTTCATATATTCATTAAATCAATTTAAATTATATATTAATTGATAGGAAAAGTTAGAAAATAAATTAAAATAAATTAAAATAAATTTACCTTCCAAGAATTTCTAACAATTCGGCGATACCATTATGACGTTCAGTTTCATATATAAACTGAAAGAATACATTATTAATCGATCTTCGAATAAATGCGCGCAAATTTAAGAATTTCCCATAAATTCGATGTAAGGTGGTCTTCAAAAAATCTCGTTCTCTCGGATCTTCACTGTCAAATAATTCCAATAACTGAGGGATAGAACAAAAAGTGATTCACAATTCCAAACATGTGGAGAATAGAAAATTCCTCAACTTACAAAACATTTTTTTAAGGAAAAAAAAAAGGTCCATTATAATCTTAGAAAATTAATTCACATACTTGCAATATAAATTGTGGATCAATGTACTTCTTTGCAATATTTGTATTGAAATCAGGGGACTCAATGAATCGAAGAAAAAATTCGTAAACAATTTGCAAATGTGGCCATGCAAGTTCGAGAACTGGTTCATCTTCCTCAGGATCGAAAGCATCACCAGTAGGGTTGACTTGTGGAGGTATTGTTCTAAAAAGATTGATAGCGAACTANTTCATATATTCATTAAATCAATTTAAATTATATATTAATTGATAGGAAAAGTTAGAAAATAAATTAAAATAAATTAAAATAAATTTACCTTCCAAGAATTTCTAACAATTCGGCGATACCATTATGACGTTCAGTTTCATATATAAACTGAAAGAATACATTATTAATCGATCTTCGAATAAATGCGCGCAAATTTAAGAATTTCCCATAAATTCGATGTAAGGTGGTCTTCAAAAAATCTCGTTCTCTCGGATCTTCACTGTCAAATAATTCCAATAACTGAGGGATAGAACAAAAAGTGATTCACAATTCCAAACATGTGGAGAATAGAAAATTCCTCAACTTACAAAACATTTTTTTAAGGAAAAAAAAAAGGTCCATTATAATCTTAGAAAATTAATTCACATACTTGCAATATAAATTGTGGATCAATGTACTTCTTTGCAATATTTGTATTGAAATCAGGGGACTCAATGAATCGAAGAAAAAATTCGTAAACAATTTGCAAATGTGGCCATGCAAGTTCGAGAACTGGTTCATCTTCCTCAGGATCGAAAGCATCACCAGTAGGGTTGACTTGTGGAGGTATTGTTCTAAAAAGATTGATAGCGAACTAACCAATCATGTGCAGGTTCATTTTTTCCCGAAAATTATTATCTACCAAATAAAAAGACTTTCACGTCTAATTTCACACTAATAAAAAATTCGACCACCAACCATTGAAACAACTTCTGGGTATATTGGTTCGGTAATTACTCCACGATTTGTGTTAATATATTCCAAGAGTTCAGCCAATGTTGACCTTTTGATCTCTTTTCCTTTAAGGTCAGCACTTGCATCATTGAAATCGAAAATTACTGAACATTGATTGAGTTTTCTTAGAAAAAGCTCTTGTCTCTTATCAGGTGGAACCTCTAAAAAATTTGAAAATTTGAATGATTGTTCGGTTTAACTTATTAAAATCTTACATAAATAACAATCAAAAATGAAAACCAAACCATTAAAATTCGGTAACTTCTCCAATTCAACTTTCTCTGTAACGTGAAACCTCGAAGACCGTTGACGCCTTGGTACTTTGCTTAAGGGAATAACATCTTTCGGGGTTCCCTTCAAACGATTGAAAGGGTCTCTTTTGGGGGGTTCCTCTTTTGAGTGAGGCTTATGGTTACTTGCAGGTGAAGGAGGTGCAGGATTTTCTGAAGAAGAAGCATGAGCTTTCTAGAAAATCAAACCGCGTCAAATAAGCCAATAAATGGTATTTGTATGAATGAGAGTATTAATGTAAAATTTAGCAACGTTAACCCCTTTCCTAATTCTAGTAGTCTGCACTTTGTGCAACAAGAACAAGTCTTCCCAACCTGTTCTCCAGAATTAACAACTACGATTGGGGGAGTTGAGTCATTTGTATTTACGGTCTTGCCTGAAGACTTTGAGCTGCCCCCTGTTTTGCCATTACTACTACTATTTGAGTCTCCTGATTTTCGTAGCTAAGTAAACAGATGGTAAATAGTAAGGAAACAAAGGGAATTAAATAACAAAATAAATAATGAAATGAGTAAGCCTCAAAAAAAAGACATACAACTCTTCTTTTGATTATGTTGTTCATGGTCGCCGTTGAGGAAAGTATTTACTTAGATTTACAACTTAAATTTAATGAAGAGCAAAGTTTTTGGATTTATAGCATGTATTACAACAGTTATAGTAAAATCTACCAAGCTAATTTCTTGGTACGATACTCTGTTTCACCAAAAATACATATGTCGACAAATAATTAATGACTAATAAGCAAAAACGTGCGCAGTTTATATTTGGGTTAACGTGTGCATAAAAATGTAATTCACTTCGTGTCTTAATGAAGTCATATGATATTGTGATAAGACATATCTGATATAAAACAATCGTCTTGCATAATATCACACGTGCTATTTTTAATAATGAGAAAACTTAACCTAGACCGGGGGGTCTAGACTCTTATCCTAAACCTTCATGCTAAATGCATGGGTTAGGGTTGGATTTGTCAGGGGTAGGGTATTTATCACCGTGTGTCGCATCCTTTGAATATCAATTTTTATTAAATATCTTAGGGACTTAGAATTTTTTTATAAATAGGTTATTATAGTAAAATTTTTAAAAAGTTGCTTATTTTTAATTAAAATTCAAAAATTTATTTACAAAAATCATATTTTTCCTTTTTTATTTCTTAATTTAACATTATCTGACCTATTCATAGATTGTTCAGAATCCTGCAAAAACATAAACTAGTTACATTAGGAGAAGAAGTAGATTTATGTTACCTTTCAACAGCTTACAACACTTCACGTTTACCAAAATTAGAGTTATACAATACATGTGGATTTTCTTTGAATAATAACAATAGTGCAATACTTACTTGTAGTCATAGTTATCATTTGATGTGTTATAGTGGAAGATATATCTATTGTGAAAACTTTTATAAAGATAGTATATTTGAGAATGTAAATTCATTTTTAAAAAGGTTTGAAAAAGGAGCAGATATACTTACACAAGAAGAATTAGATCATGTTGAAAATGATTTTGGGAAGGAGAAAGAATCAGAAAAAGTAGAAAGCGAAAAAATGGACGTATCGTCTTTATACCAGTACGATCACATTGAATGTGTAACATGAAATGTAGAGGGATGGATGTTTTTGACTTTTTTGATGTCGTTTATGCAGATTTTTGTGATTTCTTTTTTTAGTATTAATTATGATTTTTGTTTGTTTAATTTGGGAAGGTATTGTGGTTTTTGAATTTTTGTTAACATCATAATGATAATGAGTGTAAATCTTTTATGATTTACGAATTGATGTCATTATGACCGTATAATAAGTATTTATTAGTAATCATAAGATTGCATATAATTTTATTTTCTCACGCATTCGTGTAAATTTGCGCTGGTAACCTGATTATTAATATCAAATTTTATTATTTATTAAAAAAATTGTTAGCGATTAAATTTATAATTTATTTTTAAATTAAAATTATTATTTCTTAATTAATTAGCTTTATTTTCATTCTAATCATTGGATCATGAGAAAGATTAATGATGAGTAAATTATGATTGAGTATTGCCAGATCATTAATTAATATTATGCAGTAATTATATAAATATTGCAATTTTATAAAAAATTAATTTATCCGGAAAAATTTTTTTGTAACTTGTGCGTCAAATTTGAATTTTTTTTTAATATTCGTAAACTTTATGATAGTAATATAAAAATATTAAAATTAATTAAATCATTTCTATATAATGTCTAATATCAGAAATAAAAAATTTATTAATAAAATAAGAATAAATATGAAATTAATCCATTATCCCGGATCTTTTTCAAGTCATTTAAGTAATTTATTTTTTAGTATTATTTTATCTCATTTAAGGAATTCTTTAATACTATCAAATTTTTTTGATACCACTTGTATAAAATCAAGAAAAAAATAATAAATAGTTTCATACTTCTCTGTTGATGAAAAGTTAATTTTGTGCTTTTTTGTAAGTAAAAGGATCGTATTAATTTACTTATTAATTATAAATAATTTATATGTGCTTTTGTACGAAAGTAAAAAATATATTTTTTAAAAACTTTTTTATATTGTTAACGTTTAAATTATGACACTTAACCATCAGGAAATTTTTAAAGATAAATATATCCGGATAAATTTATAATATGCGAATTAATGCGCGGGTGGTCGAATATATCTGGATATATATTGTGAATTTATCCGGATATATTGCGAATTTATTTGGATTTATTCGTATATATCAAAATTTATAAATTACAAAACGGAAATATTTTATCATCGTTACAATGTAATAACTTTTTATTTTAATAAGTAAATGTTGAACACTGCAATAAGTAAGTTGAAAGATAAGAATGATGTGCATCTTCTGTAAAAATTTCAGACCTATATCTTCAAAATTGAACAAATTATGAGTAGTTAATTCTGAACATAATGAATTATTTCTGTTCGAAATTTAATCATTTGTAATTTGCTCAATTTTGGAGATATAGGTCTGAAATTTTTACAGAAGATGCACATCATTCTTAT
>PQFF01000480.1:179213-230581 GCA_003547095.1 Diversispora epigaea | reverse complement strand
TTTCAACTTACTTATTGCAGTGTTCAACATTTACTTATTAAAATAAAAAGTTATTACATTGTAACGATGATGAATTATTTCCGTTTTGTAATTTATAAATTCTGATATATGCAAAATTATACAACATTATGCGAATATAGATGTCAACTACCAGAGTTAAGGTTAGGTTAGGAGATCTACATAGGATCTACATAGGCTAGTTTATGAATTTATCCAGATATATTCGTATAATTTTGCATATATCAGAATTTATAAATTACAAAACGGAAATAATTCATCATCGTTACAACGTAATAACTTTTTATTTTAATAAGTAAATGTTGAACACTGCAATAAGTAAGTTGAAAGATAAGAATGATGTGCATCTTCTGTAAAAATTTCAGACCTATATCTTCAAAATTGAGCAAATTACAAACGATTAAATTTCGAACAGAAATAATTCATTATGTTCAGAATTAACTACTAATAATTTGCTCAATTTTGAAGATATAGGTTTGAAATTTTTACAGAAGATGCACATCAGTCTTATCTTTCAACTTACTTATTGCAGTGTTTGACATTTACTTATTAAAATAAAAAGTTATTACGTTGTAACGATGATAAAATATTTCCGTTTTGTAATTTATAAATTCTGATATATGCAAATATATCCGGATAAATTCATATGCAAATATATGCGGATATATGCGGATATATTCGAATAAATTCACAAATATATCCGGATAAATTCGCAAATATATTCAGATAAATTCGCATATCAGATAAATCCGGATATTATGCGAATATATTTGGATATTATGCGAATATATTCGAATATTATGTGAATATATTTGGATATTATGCAAATATATCCGGATATATGTGAATATTTAATGCGGATAAATGCGCGGGTGGTTGAATATATCCAGATTAATTTAAGGCAAATATATCCGGATATATTTGCTATTAAAAATTTCCTGATGACTGATTTGACCATTGTACAAATTTATTTTCTCATGCTTAATTATGATGATTTTCGTGCTCGTTTATCTCATGATTCTGTTGATTTTTGACCGAGAAAAAAAATTAAAAATAAATGGAAAAAAAATTAAAAAAAAATTTTTATTTATGTTATGATAATAATGACACTTGAGCTTATTAATTATTATTTATTTTTATATTAACTATGACTAAAGCTGGTGTCCTTAATTATTTTTACAAGTCCTATTACAGATTTTTTAAATGAATTACGATACAAATCCGTAATTCCGTAACTAATTACGGACTTTTGTGTAACAATAAAGTATATATTTGGAATCTCCATGTTTCTGGCTTCAAAATGATACTTTTTTCATTCAAATCGGATAATTTTTGACCGAAATATTTTAAAATAAAATTTACTAATTAAAAATGAATTTTAAAAATAATTACTAATAGTTTTTACATATAAAACTTTTAATTTTAATAATTAAATATTAAAAGTATTAATAATTAAACTTAAAGTTAAGAATAATTTATATTTTATGTAGAAGTTTCAAATTCTGTACATTAAAATTAAAATAACTATAGATATTTAAACTTAAATGTTTAAAAATTTAATTATAAAATTTTAAAATTAAATAATTATGAGTATCATTTTTACTTACGGAATAATTACGAACTTATAGAACAATTATAGACTTACGGATAATTACATCAGTAAATTTTTTTAAACGTAAGCCTTCGAAGTTCTTCACTCCGATAACCTTCGAATACCTCCAACATAAACGTAATATTTACGAAGGTTATTGGTACCGAAAACCTTCATTTTTATTAATAAAACGTAATACTCCGGAGGTTATTGATATCGATAACCTTCAATAACCTTCACTTTATCATAATAAACGTAATATTTGCGAAGGTTATTGGTCCGATAACCTTCAATAACCTTTGAAAATGAAATTATTACAATAACCTCCGACATAAAAAATTTCCTGATGTACGAATTACGGAATTACAGATTTTTTTTCATCGAAATCCTTAATAATTACGATACAGGCAGTAATATTATAACTCTTAATTCACAATTACGAGTACCACCTTTAACTATGACTAAACGAAACATCTGACTAATTTGGTCATTGCACGAAAAGCATTACACTATTCCCTTTGAGCATCACGTTTATAATTTTGTCTCTTGTATGTATAAGAGTAATCTCCTAATTTTAAGAAAAACAATTTATCTTGTGATAATTATTTGCTTTAAAAATAATGAACAATAACAATCAATGATGATAAACAGTTATTGATTTATTTGTTAATTAAATGATTGTTGCAACATCAACTCATCTTGCAATCAAAAAGGAACCTGAATTAAATAGATGTTCTCTAAAAATTTCATTAGTTGGCACAATTCAAGACACAGCAAAAAAAATTAATACTGAAAATGCAATAATTAAAGTATTAATTAAAGATTATATCAGACAAAAGAATAATGATTTTATTGTCAAGGTTGTATTTTTATATTGCAACAAATGATTTAAACATCTGATAAATTCCATCCGACCAAATGAATCAGTACTTTTTGTTACAGGACAAATGGAAGTCATACAAAAAGATTTATATGTATTATACATGTCGTCAAAACTAATTTGACCTTGACTCAACTCTTAAAATTTCAATTTTTAATTGCGTCTGACTCAATTAATTGCGTCAATCACTAGTAAAAATCAAAATTTGCCTTGACTCAACTCCAATTTTTCTCAATTTTAATTGCGTCTGACTCAAGTCAATAGTTTTGACGACATGTATAATATGTATATGCCATAGAAACTTCTTACATGAATGTTTCTACTAATAAAAAAGTTTACAATTCTTTTCAATCTGCATCAAGGTCACATAAATCAGTTCGATCAACACTCCTTATTGCTCATCAAGATATTAGTGATANCTCATCTTGCAATCAAAAAGGAACCTGAATTAAATAGATGTTCTCTAAAAATTTCATTAGTTGGCACAATTCAAGACACAGCAAAAAAAATTAATACTGAAAATGCAATAATTAAAGTATTAATTAAAGATTATATCAGACAAAAGAATAATGATTTTATTGTCAAGGTTGTATTTTTATATTGCAACAAATGATTTAAACATCTGATAAATTCCATCCGACCAAATGAATCAGTACTTTTTGTTACAGGACAAATGGAAGTCATACAAAAAGATTTATATGTATTATACATGTCGTCAAAACTAATTTGACCTTGACTCAACTCTTAAAATTTCAATTTTTAATTGCGTCTGACTCAATTAATTGCGTCAATCACTAGTAAAAATCAAAATTTGCCTTGACTCAACTCCAATTTTTCTCAATTTTAATTGCGTCTGACTCAAGTCAATAGTTTTGACGACATGTATAATATGTATATGCCATAGAAACTTCTTACATGAATGTTTCTACTAATAAAAAAGTTTACAATTCTTTTCAATCTGCATCAAGGTCACATAAATCAGTTCGATCAACACTCCTTATTGCTCATCAAGATATTAGTGATAATTCATCCAAAGTATTTACAATTGAAGATCATAATAATGATAAGGAAATGGAACAATCTGTTGTTAATTCTTTACCTCTTGATTTTCATTCATCTAAACCTGTAAAATTGGAAAATGAAACTCATGAACATGTTGATTCTGTTATATTAAAGATAATTATATGTAAATACAATAAAGAATATGTAGATAAAGATAATAAATTAGAAGAAAATGTCGTTAATCGAAATGAAAAGAATAAACATAACAGTAAAAAGGTGGAAAATATAATTCACAAAGGTGAACATATGATTGAATATAATAAAAAATATACAGAAAAAGATAACAATTTGGGAGAAAAGGTCGTTAATCAAAATAAAAATAATAAACATAACCATGAAAAAATGAAGAATAAAATTCACGAACATATTGATTCTTATATTATTGAAGATGTTGAACATAATAAGGAATATACAGGTGAAAGTAATGAACCAGGAAAAAATACTATTAACCAAAATAAAAGAAAAGAATATAATCATATAATACAAGAAAACGAACTGAGATATTTAAAAATATCAATAATAAGAATGATGAAAAATAAATCTTTAAAACTTGTATTATTCATTTATTCCTTTTTTTATTATATATACAATTATTTTCTTAGTTCAAATATTTATTAATTTTATTAAATAAATAAAGTTTGGCTCAAAAATGTTTATATGTGAATGTCACATTTATAAATGTTATCTATGCAATATCAGAATAATCTTTTTAGTAAAAAATATAATTTTCACTTGCTTTTTAGTATTAATTTTTGCAATGTTCTTTTTTTAATAAAAAGGGTTATTTCATCTGTTTTAGTTTTTTATTAACTATAAATAATTGTTATTGCAAGTGACAAATACAAATCTTTCAATAAAATAATATATATGTTATCATGACTATTTTTAGAGCAAATTAATATATAAGTTAATTTATAAATAATAATAATTATTATTTTCTATTTATATAATAATTTTTATTAAATTTTATTTCATAATAATTTTTTATTTTTTTTATTTATCAAATATTAATCAATTTATAAATTTTTTTTTTATTCTTAATATTAAAAATAATTATAAGATAAATCACTGATATCAACCATATTAAAGAATATACTAATCAAAGTATTAAAAAACTCCTGATCAAATAGTATACAAGTGGAGATCGTACTGGTCCTACGCAGAATTACATGATGTGCAGTTACCTTATTTAATAGTTGTAATTAATAATATAGAAAGTTGATAATAAATTTTAAAATAAAAAATTATATAAAAAAAAATTAAATATATTATTTATTATAAAATTTACGTTTCTAAAAAAATTCTTGCAAATTGAATGATCTCAAACGATCTCCATCACAAAATAATAAAATAGCGAGGGAAGAAACATTTCGTAAAATATAATAGTAAATGGTCACATTTTTCATGTGACACCATTATAGGCAAACATAAAATCATATGAATTTTATATATAAATTTAGTATAACACGATGATTAAAAAATGAAATTCTGTTATGCTCCCTGAATCTCAGAACTTTATTAAATCATAATATGGCAGGTGATCAAAATATATTATGTGCAAGATTTATGTAATTTTTTTTTTCTTGCTCCTGTATATTTTGAAATGCTTTTTCCTTGATTTTTGAATACGTTTTCAAAGTAATTTAATAAAAATAGACTTGTTTTTTTAGATAAAAAATCAAGTGTAGTTTGAAGAATTTTATTATAAGTATTTTTAAATAAAGGATTCTAGTCTGCTATTATTTTATTTAAAATAAAATTATTTTTAAAATTTAATTAATATTTTATATATTTTATTAAATTAATTTATTTATTTATTAAATTTAATATTTTATAAAAATAAAAGTTAGCATATTTATACCTACAATATAAGCTTGTTTTATGATATTTTCAACAGTTACGTTTAATGAAATATTGGCATGAATTCTACTATGCATATTTTCTACATAATAATCATTAAAATTTGGTAAATAACTTTTAATTATATCTGCAAATAGATATTTATTATTGTTCCAATAAAAAAAATCAAATAGAAAAACAAGAGGCGCCTTATTATAGTTTTTCCTTTTCTATCGTAATGCAAAAGTCCATATCCAGAATACTGTTTCAATGTATTTTTCAAATGATCCAGATCTAAATAATATAACATATATATTTAATGTTGCTGAAATTAAATTATCTAATAAATCAATTATTGTTTTAAATTTAATATTTTTAATTAAGCCAAATTTTTCTATAATTTTTTTTTTAATTTTAACTCAACCACTTCATGCAATTTTAACAAAAGATTAATACATCAAGGTTTAGGTTTCTTTGCTAATTTTTTGTTGTTTCCAAACACAGAGTGAAACATTTGTTCAAAAAAATTGTGATAAATTAATATAATATGCTTTCTACTATTAAGTGAAAGATGAAGAGATCTTAATATTGGTAAAAAAAATTCTATTTCTTGAGGAATATTAAGTTGTGATCTTAATGCTAATGCTTTTCGTAAAAACAATTGTCCTGGCCAATCTGCTACAATTGATGTAATATGATTTTGTAAATAATTTGTTTTATTATTTATTATTAATATAGATTTCAATGCTTTTAAATAATTTTACATTAAATATAAATATTGTTCTTTAAAACTAATTAATTGAAACCTATTCATTGACTTTTTTTCTTTACATTTTTTGATAATTTCATCATAATTATGAACAGTGTCGCGTGCCCTTTACGACAATGTTCTGAAGGTTAAGGAATCTTTCCTAACAAAAACTATCCTACAAGTTAAGTAATATCGTGCTGCTTCGGGAGATCCTCTTGATCAATCCACAGCAAATTACAAAGTTAGGTAAGAGAGGCAAAGGTGAGTGAGTTCTTTATTGTGACGGGGTCTTTTACACGCCAAGTTAGTTTGTATTACTTGTGCAAAGCGTATATGTAAAAGGTTTAAACAGCGATAAAATATACAAAGGTTTCAATAAAATGATAACTTTATTAAATAATAATGCGGGATAATATGTATATAAGATAATAAATAAAGATAAATAATATAAAGAATTTAAGAAAATAAAAATAGAATAAGAATTAAAAGAACTAAAGGAATTAAAAAGACTTATAAAACTAAAGGTAAACTATATTAANTATTAAGTTGTGATCTTAATGCTAATGCTTTTCGTAAAAACAATTGTCCTGGCCAATCTGCTACAATTGATGTAATATGATTTTGTAAATAATTTGTTTTATTATTTATTATTAATATAGATTTCAATGCTTTTAAATAATTTTACATTAAATATAAATATTGTTCTTTAAAACTAATTAATTGAAACCTATTCATTGACTTTTTTTCTTTACATTTTTTGATAATTTCATCATAATTATGAACAGTGTCGCGTGCCCTTTACGACAATGTTCTGAAGGTTAAGGAATCTTTCCTAACAAAAACTATCCTACAAGTTAAGTAATATCGTGCTGCTTCGGGAGATCCTCTTGATCAATCCACAGCAAATTACAAAGTTAGGTAAGAGAGGCAAAGGTGAGTGAGTTCTTTATTGTGACGGGGTCTTTTACACGCCAAGTTAGTTTGTATTACTTGTGCAAAGCGTATATGTAAAAGGTTTAAACAGCGATAAAATATACAAAGGTTTCAATAAAATGATAACTTTATTAAATAATAATGCGGGATAATATGTATATAAGATAATAAATAAAGATAAATAATATAAAGAATTTAAGAAAATAAAAATAGAATAAGAATTAAAAGAACTAAAGGAATTAAAAAGACTTATAAAACTAAAGGTAAACTATATTAACTAAACTGAACTCTAACTTCGAACTTTTGTCGAACTCAATCTAAAAAGGACCTGTATTTATATCTTCCCAGACGCTTCCTGCGTCACAGATATTCTTACCATTCCTTCCCTTAGATTGGTTCCCTTCTAAACAATACAATTTCCTTTATCTTTACAAGTATTTACCTGAGTATTTCCCTAGGTATCGTACCTGGGTATATACCTAGGTAAATTCATAGTGATAATCCTTCAAATGTAGTACTTACTAATCGGTACTACTGATCTACTCTATTTATAAATTCAAAGGTAATACATATAAGAATAAATATATAACTAAATAATAATAAATACTAATAAATATCAATGCACGGTGTCACAACAGTTAAAAGTTCAATTTGATTAAAATTTTGATTATCCTGATATCCTTGTAACTGATATTCTATATATGTAATATCAAATATTCCTGTATATTTATTAAGCAAATACCAACAAATTCTCCATGCCTCAATATTGTTTGGATTATGTACAGAGATTCCATTAAATATAAGTAGTATCTTTAAACAATCTATAACAGGTTTAGTAACACATATGGAAAAATGGTTTGCTATTAATGTTAATGTTGTGTCAGGTCTTTTTTTCTCATGAATATCATAAAAATTATTTATATTATATATATGCAGAAAATTTCCCTAAATAAAAATAATAAAATTATTAATTTATTTTTTATAATAAAAAAATATAATTATTTACTTACATTTTTTGAAAAATAAGATTCAATTTTAATTATATAATTTTTTTGAATTTTTTTTTGATAATTTGCTACTGATTTTACATATATTGAATATCCTAGGCTAGATATTATATCAATTGCTTTCCAAGTAGTTCTTGATACTGCCAAGTATAATCCTACCTCCGTTTTAAACTGATTTACAAATTTATTATGTAAACTAGCAATCATGTAACATAAAGCTAAAATTGATTTCTTGGCTTCTTGTTTATTATAAGTTGATCGTTCCTTGAGAATAATAGCATTAATTATTGAAAGAAAAAATTCTTTTAATTCAAGGCTGGCATATTTTGAAATTCAGTTGGTTTTAATTTTAATTTAGTAATTTCTCGATGTTGTTTGTTATATAATACACTTGTTAATATTTTCACTTTTGATGCGAATATTTGATTATTTATTAAAATTAATCAAATTATATTATTAATAAATTTAATTACTATAAAAAAGTTATGACTTAATAATTTAACTTAAATATATTACATATGATTAATAAACAAAATTCTGCATCTTTATATTTAACCTTTTTTTTTACAATCTTTTTAATTCTTTGAATTTATTTTTCATTTACGTTTGTTACGTTTAGACTCTACTATTTGACAATAATATTGGTAACATAGTTGTCCTCCAATATTAAGATAAGAATATACTTCTAACATATTTTCTTTCTCACATTTCTGATATGCAAATTCTGTAATTCTGTGAAAGAAATGACCTAAGTATATACAGTTCTTTATCGAACAAGGTCCTGTATTTTTTTTAGACATTTTTAAATGAAATATATAATGCATATAGTATGCGAAATATATTGTACGTACAAGTAAAGGTGGCACCTGTAATTATAAATTAAGAGTTATGATATTATTGCCTGTATCATAATTATTAAGAATTTCAATGAAAAAAAATCTGTAATTCTGTAATTCGTAATTATTCGTAAGTTCGTAATTGTTCCGTAAGTCTGTAATTATTCCATAAGTAAAAATGACACTCATAATTATTTAATTTTAAAATTTTATTATTAAATTTTTAAACATTTAAGTTTAAATATCTATAGTTATTTTAATTTTAATGTACAGAATTTGAAACTTTTACATAAAATACAAATTATTTTTAACTTTAAGTTTAATTATTAATACTTTTAATATTTAATTATTAAAATTAAAAGTTTTATATGTAAAAACTATACATGTCGTCAAAACTAATTTGACCTTGACTCAACTCTTAAAATTTCAATTTTTAATTGCGTCTGACTCAACTAATTGCGTCAATTACTAATAAAAATCAAAATTTACCTTGACTCAACTTCAATTTTTCTCAATTTTAATTGCGTCTGACTCAATTCAATAGTTTTGAAGACATGTATAGTAAAGACTATTAGTAATTATTTTTAAAATTATTTTTTATTAGTAAATTTTNATTAATTATTGAAAGAAAAAATTCTTTTAATTCAAGGCTGGCATATTTTGAAATTCAGTTGGTTTTAATTTTAATTTAGTAATTTCTCGATGTTGTTTGTTATATAATACACTTGTTAATATTTTCACTTTTGATGCGAATATTTGATTATTTATTAAAATTAATCAAATTATATTATTAATAAATTTAATTACTATAAAAAAGTTATGACTTAATAATTTAACTTAAATATATTACATATGATTAATAAACAAAATTCTGCATCTTTATATTTAACCTTTTTTTTTACAATCTTTTTAATTCTTTGAATTTATTTTTCATTTACGTTTGTTACGTTTAGACTCTACTATTTGACAATAATATTGGTAACATAGTTGTCCTCCAATATTAAGATAAGAATATACTTCTAACATATTTTCTTTCTCACATTTCTGATATGCAAATTCTGTAATTCTGTGAAAGAAATGACCTAAGTATATACAGTTCTTTATCGAACAAGGTCCTGTATTTTTTTTAGACATTTTTAAATGAAATATATAATGCATATAGTATGCGAAATATATTGTACGTACAAGTAAAGGTGGCACCTGTAATTATAAATTAAGAGTTATGATATTATTGCCTGTATCATAATTATTAAGAATTTCAATGAAAAAAAATCTGTAATTCTGTAATTCGTAATTATTCGTAAGTTCGTAATTGTTCCGTAAGTCTGTAATTATTCCATAAGTAAAAATGACACTCATAATTATTTAATTTTAAAATTTTATTATTAAATTTTTAAACATTTAAGTTTAAATATCTATAGTTATTTTAATTTTAATGTACAGAATTTGAAACTTTTACATAAAATACAAATTATTTTTAACTTTAAGTTTAATTATTAATACTTTTAATATTTAATTATTAAAATTAAAAGTTTTATATGTAAAAACTATACATGTCGTCAAAACTAATTTGACCTTGACTCAACTCTTAAAATTTCAATTTTTAATTGCGTCTGACTCAACTAATTGCGTCAATTACTAATAAAAATCAAAATTTACCTTGACTCAACTTCAATTTTTCTCAATTTTAATTGCGTCTGACTCAATTCAATAGTTTTGAAGACATGTATAGTAAAGACTATTAGTAATTATTTTTAAAATTATTTTTTATTAGTAAATTTTATTTTAAAATATTTCAGTTAAAAATTATTCGATTTAAATGAAAAAAGTATTATTTTGAAGCCAGAAATATGAAAATTCCAAATATATACTTTATTATTATACAAAAGTCCTAATTAATTACAGAATTACGGATTTGTATCGTAATTCATTTAAAAAATCTGTAATATTAAGGACTTGTAAAAATAATTAAAGATACCAGTTTTACGTATAAACTAAAACTCATTTTTTGAGTTAACAATATTTTTTGGTTAATCACAATTCATGTTGATCATGAAGATCATCAGTCAATTAGAGAGAAATTTTATTATGCTAATTCAGGAAAATCCTGAACCAGAGATTAAAATAAAGATCCTCTTTAATAATTTTTGAATTTATTACTTGATACAGTTTATATGCTTCAATTAATATAATTGAATTTATGTATCTAAACTTTATTTTTATATTTTAGTGTTTATATGAAATTATTTTTTTATAATAAATTAATAATTTTTTTTAAGTTATTTACTTTATAAAATATTGTTAAAATCTAAGTTATTACCTGACTAATTACTAAAATAAAAATTTATTTTAAAGAAATTAAGATTTTACATATGTTGATATTATAAAAAATATTGTAAAAATCACAACTTCCATTAAATTATTAAAAGTTTATACTAATAATACCTACTATAACTATTTCTAAAATTAACACATATCAAATAATTAAAAATTAACAAAAATTTTAATACAAATTGATATAGTTTATTCACAAATTAACTAAAAATTCCCTTGTCCATTTACAAATTAATTACAAATTTTTTAACTTATTCATAAATTAAAATGAAAAATTTTTGATACAAATAAGCAAAAAAATTTATAAATAACATCAGTAATTTTTATATAACATTCTATAACGTTATATGAACGGAATGTTCGTATTATGTTCTAGAACAACACCTATGTACTAGAACATAATGTTCTACATCAGGAAATTTTTTATGTCGGAGGTTATTGTAATAATTTCGTTTTCAAAGGTTATTGAAGGTTATCGGATCAATAACCTTCGCAAATATTACGTTTATTATGATAAAATGAAGGTTATTGAAGGTTATCGATATCAATAACCTCCGGAGTATTACGTTTTATTAATAAAAATGAAGGTTTTCGGTACCAATAACCTTCGTAAATATTACGTTTATGTTGGAGGTATTCGAAGGTTATCGGAGTGAAGGACTTCAAAGGCTTACGTTTAAAAAAAATTACTGATGTAGTATGTTATAAATATGTACTATTCGTACTATGTTTATGAATAGTGTATATATAACATTATATATTGCTGTTTTATAATATATTACGAACGTTTCGTATTAATAATGTTGTATATCAGCGTTCATAGTGTTCTGATCCTTAATCCTATAAATCCAGATGGATTCTATAATTCNTAATAATACCTACTATAACTATTTCTAAAATTAACACATATCAAATAATTAAAAATTAACAAAAATTTTAATACAAATTGATATAGTTTATTCACAAATTAACTAAAAATTCCCTTGTCCATTTACAAATTAATTACAAATTTTTTAACTTATTCATAAATTAAAATGAAAAATTTTTGATACAAATAAGCAAAAAAATTTATAAATAACATCAGTAATTTTTATATAACATTCTATAACGTTATATGAACGGAATGTTCGTATTATGTTCTAGAACAACACCTATGTACTAGAACATAATGTTCTACATCAGGAAATTTTTTATGTCGGAGGTTATTGTAATAATTTCGTTTTCAAAGGTTATTGAAGGTTATCGGATCAATAACCTTCGCAAATATTACGTTTATTATGATAAAATGAAGGTTATTGAAGGTTATCGATATCAATAACCTCCGGAGTATTACGTTTTATTAATAAAAATGAAGGTTTTCGGTACCAATAACCTTCGTAAATATTACGTTTATGTTGGAGGTATTCGAAGGTTATCGGAGTGAAGGACTTCAAAGGCTTACGTTTAAAAAAAATTACTGATGTAGTATGTTATAAATATGTACTATTCGTACTATGTTTATGAATAGTGTATATATAACATTATATATTGCTGTTTTATAATATATTACGAACGTTTCGTATTAATAATGTTGTATATCAGCGTTCATAGTGTTCTGATCCTTAATCCTATAAATCCAGATGGATTCTATAATTCGGATGAATCCTATAATCCGAATTTGTTTATTTTAAAAAGAATTTATCCGAAATAAAAACGGATTACGGATACGGATTATCCGAATTATAATTCAGATTATAATCTAGATTATATATATACATGTGATACACGTTACAATATTTTTCTGTAATAATTTTGTTGTTTATTTATCACAGTCCTGTACTATGAAAATAATGACGGAGTGTGATTATCTATTCATCAGAAAACTTTTCAGGGCGTAAATTTACAGAAAATTTACGGGACCTACAGAAATTTACACCTAAAAAAATCAATTTTTTTGACTTTGATCACTATTTATAAAACAGGAAGCGATTTTTTACTAAGATATATCTATGACAGATCGAAAGATCTAGTTCTTAGCTACAAGATGATATATGTTTCATTTCTGTAACATTAATATTCGTGAAGATATTCACGTTTAAAGTTTCACATTTGTGAAAAAATTTCTGTGTAAATTTTTCGAAAATTTCTGTAATTCTGCCGGAAATTTGCGTGACGTCATAGAAATTTCCGGCAGAATTACGAAAATTTTCAGAAAATTTACGCGGAAATTTTTTCACACATGTGAAACTTTAAACTTGAATATCTTCGCGAATATTAATGTTACAGAAATGAAACACATATTATCTTGTAGCTAAGAACCAGCTCTTTCAATCTGTCATAGAAATATCTTAGTAAAAAATCGCTCCCTATCTTATAAATAGTGATCAAAGTCAAAAAAATTGATTTTTTTAAGCGTAAATTTCTGTAAGTCCTGTAAATTTTCTGTAAATTTATGCCCCAAAAAGTTTCCTGATGTTAATGAATCTGGATGTGATAAATTAACGTCCGCTTCTACACTAAAAAAATCCTAAAAATAAAAATGGATCCTAAAAATAAAGATAAATCTTAAAAATAAGGATGGATCCTAAAAATAAGGATAGATCCTAAAAATAAGGATAAATTCTAGATATTTAAGGATAAGGATTTCTAATTCAGATTTGATCAAAAAAATCTGGATCTAATTCAGATTGTATTTTGAAATAGGATTGGAACACTAGGCATTCGTATATCATTAGTCAAAAGCGTTTAATAACGTTAAAAGTACGAAATATTCATTTTACACTATAAAATGGTGATATATAATAATATTTAAACATCATTTAATAGCGCTTAGCGTTAAATAACGTTTTTATATTTAATTTATTTTTATTTTTTCAAAATATTACATTTTTTTTGAATTTAAAATTTGATTTTCAATCTTTATTATTTTTTTTTATTAATTATTATATTACATTTATTATAATTACATATTATTTTATTACATGTATAATAAAGAAATATATTACATCAGTAAATTTTTTTAAACGTAAGCCTTCAAAGTCCTTCACTCCGATAACCTTCGAATACTTTCAACATAAATGTAATATTTACGAAGGTTATTGGTACCGAAAACCTTCATTTTTATTAATAAAACGTAATACTCCAGAGGTTATTGATATCGATAACCTTCAATAACCTTCACTTTATCATAATAAACGTAATATTTGCGAAGGTTATTGGTCTGATAACCTTCAATAACCTTTGAAAACGAAATTATTACAATAACCTCCGACATAAAAAATTTCCTGATGTAATAAATATTAATTCGTTACAAATTTTTTAAAATATTAAAGTAATAAACATATTTAATTTTTTTATTCCATTTCACTTTCATCGTCCATTTGAAATAAATTTATATTATTTTCTTTATTAGAGTCAATATAAATTACGTCGATATTTTCGTTGTCTTCATTCGTATTGTTATTGTTATCCTTTTCTGATTTTGAGAATGATTCCAAGAATAATGATGAAATATAGATATTTCCATTTTCGATTTTATTCTAAATTATAATGATATTTAACACTTTTTTTTATTTTTTCCGGAGTCTTCAATAAATTAATAATATTTAAATTAAACTTACTATATTTTTTCTTATTTTTGATTTCATTATTTCGTCTTTTACTTTTATACCTTCAAGAATTATTTCAATTACTCTTATGACAAACGCGAGGAGAAGTTTTCTTACCTTATCAGGATTTGGAAATGCTTTCTACAATATTTTATTACACCATGTTAGTGTTTCTTCGTCGTTGTCATTATTTATTTTTTTATGTAATTTTTCAAATACTTTTCTAACTTCTTTTTTTTCCTTCCAATCTATTATATCTTTTTACGTAGTGTTGTTATTAATATTTGATAACGAATTTTTGTTAAAGATAGAAAATATTGCCGATTTAATTTTGGCAACCATATTACTTCTCATTGATCGAAGTTTCAATAGCATCTATTAGAGATAGTAGCACATGTCAAAATCTAAATATTGGACATTTATCAGGCACCTATCGGGTATCCGATATATTTGAATATCAAGTACCTATAGGGTACCTATATGGTACCTATCGAGTGCGAATAATATTTTTATATATATCTGACACCCAATATCTAGATTTTTTTTTTGTAAATTTTATAATGCACTCAATATGGTAGTGATATTAATTATTATTATTTCAGACACTCGATATTACCTTCAATATCGGGTACATGATAATAAATAGTAATATCGGATATATATCGGATATTTAATTTATTAAAAATTTTATTCAGGTTTTTTCCTATCAGGCACACGATTTGATATTTTTGGCTTATCTGTTATACAACCTATCAGATGCATATATTTAAAATTCAAGTTTTCTTGCATAAAATCAGATATACTTTAAAGTTTATTGTTTGATATACTCATTGTATTAGATAATCTCTTTATTATTAATTAATAAATAAATAAAATTAAAATTAAACATTAAATCTTCGATTCAATAGTATTATTGAAACATAATTATTCTTATTCTTATTTCCCGTCTGATAGTTTATTTTAATAGCTCAACTATATATTCTATGCACTATAATAATTGAATCTTGACCTTCCTCATAGTATTCTCTATTCTACAACTCAGTATTGGATATTTCAGGCTCCATAAATTTATGCTTAAATCGTATACTAGAGGAAGGCACATTTTTATACCATTTGACATATGCTAGAAGATGTGTTTTGGGTCTTTTTAGAAGTATTAGAGTATATTTAAAATAATATTGTACCTCTCCAAAATAAATATCACTTATTTCATCTCTATATGTTTTCCACTCGCTAATATAATTGCATTATTTTCATGTCATTCAGTGATTTTGGACCCAAATATTTCATTACCTATTATTAATCGTATATGTTGGTTCATAGTTACTTCCATACATGCGTTCACATCTTTCTTTTTTCTATTATATAATATTACATACCATTCACATAATATTTTTTGAACCTCTTTAGGAATACTTACCTTTTCATATGAAGACGTTAGCATATGTCCTGGTATATATTCAGTGCCATAGATTTTATTGGATATGTCATGTTTCAGGAAGATGAAATACTGTAACTCTTCTTTATCAAATTCATTAATTATAGCTAAGTTGCCAGTAGCTTTCTTTGGTGCAAGAAATTTAAGAGAATTTTCCAAGAGACCAGATGTCCATTGACATAAAAGATGATAATTTACAAGCGAATTTTTAAGAACAATTCGCATAAGTTCGGGTTCAATCTGCCAATTACTATTAGAATATAAACCTATGAAAAGATTTGTGTTAAAATTTTATTTATTATAATTTCGTACACCTGATATGTGCGGTATACATGTCGTCAAAACTAATTTGGCTTTGACTCAACTCTTAAAATTTCAATTTTTAATTGCGTCTGACTCAACTAATTGCGTCAATTATTAGTAAAAATTAAAATTTGCCTTGACTCAACTCCAATTTTTCTTAATTTTAATTGTGTCTGACTCAATTCAATAGTTTTGACGACATGTATAATGTGCGGCTTACCTATGTATTCATTTAATCGTTCGTATGGGAATAACCAAAAACTATAAACAAAGCCATAATCTCGTATGCATTCAGGAATATGCATTGACAAATAGATATTACTTGTAATAAATTCAGGCCCATAGGTTCTTTCTATATTTATTGACATATTCCTTAATCTTTCTTGGGCTTCTTGTAAATCATCTTCAGTAACAAATCTAGTAACCAATAAGTTATACGCCCAAACAAAATGTCACAATATCTTTCTATCATTATTATTTAACATGTCCCATAAAATTGTTGTTGCATATATCATAATAAAAGTCTTCCATTGGCCAGTGCTATGTTGTGTGTACTTAAAAGGTTGGAACCAGTTCAAATTTATTAATAATCCTAAATTCGAGGTAGCAGTTTCTGGACTAAAAAATTTGCTACCATCGAAAGGAAATGAATTCCATACTTTCCCATCATATATATCAACATAGATATTACTATCATAATTTCTTGTGCTCGATTGGTCTAATATTTTTTCAAAGCCAGATCTCTAATACAAGATACTTAATTGTTGTTTAATTGAGGGCTTAGGGTATAGCATTTTAAAAATTGTTACCATATTTTTCATATTTCTTTTAAAGGAGGAGAGCTCATTATTGCATAAATTCTTTCGGAAGGTATTAAATTGTTTGGATATTCTTCATAACGGCAACGCATAATTACTAACTTATTGTTTTCCATATTATTGCATACAATCTTAGAATCATATAATTTATAACAGTTTGTGTAAACTGCCATTCTTAATTTTGGTTGAAAAATTCCTAACCTTTTTTTTGCTAAAAATAAAGAAGCAGGAAATTTCCAAAACTTAGAATCGTCAATTATCTTAAGGGTATGGTTTAAAAACTTAATTAAGGCCTCCAGGACCGTATCAGGTATCCGATATTTTTGTTGAAACTTAAATAATTACAAAAGTATCTCTACGTCTAATTTATCTTTTAATTCTACTCCTTCATAGTATTCGTTCTCTTCTTTTAGCTCAGGTGAAACAAACAAGTTATTATTATCTTTAAATACTTAATCATCCAAATCCATATATTCATTTTCTAATTCTACTTCTACTTCTAATTCATCATCGTCACAAATAATTTCTTCATCATCACATTCTTCTAAGTTGTCAATTAATTCATTATCATCATCTCCTATATCAAACAAAAGTTCATCATCAAATATATCGAGCATCTCATCCATGCGTAGTTCGTGAAATTGATCATTTCTTGGATGAGATGATGATGCCACAACTATTTCTTTATCAAGATTCAACCCTGTAAGCATATTGCTTATTGACACGTCTCTATTTAACTTAGGTACATCAGGTGTTGGTGAACTTCTTTTTCTTTTTTTACTATTTTTATTTGATGATGTATCTTCATTCACTTGAGTTTCGTTCACTTAATTAAAAAAAATAAATATTATAAATGTTACACAAGTTAAAAATTGATANAACGCATAATTACTAACTTATTGTTTTCCATATTATTGCATACAATCTTAGAATCATATAATTTATAACAGTTTGTGTAAACTGCCATTCTTAATTTTGGTTGAAAAATTCCTAACCTTTTTTTTGCTAAAAATAAAGAAGCAGGAAATTTCCAAAACTTAGAATCGTCAATTATCTTAAGGGTATGGTTTAAAAACTTAATTAAGGCCTCCAGGACCGTATCAGGTATCCGATATTTTTGTTGAAACTTAAATAATTACAAAAGTATCTCTACGTCTAATTTATCTTTTAATTCTACTCCTTCATAGTATTCGTTCTCTTCTTTTAGCTCAGGTGAAACAAACAAGTTATTATTATCTTTAAATACTTAATCATCCAAATCCATATATTCATTTTCTAATTCTACTTCTACTTCTAATTCATCATCGTCACAAATAATTTCTTCATCATCACATTCTTCTAAGTTGTCAATTAATTCATTATCATCATCTCCTATATCAAACAAAAGTTCATCATCAAATATATCGAGCATCTCATCCATGCGTAGTTCGTGAAATTGATCATTTCTTGGATGAGATGATGATGCCACAACTATTTCTTTATCAAGATTCAACCCTGTAAGCATATTGCTTATTGACACGTCTCTATTTAACTTAGGTACATCAGGTGTTGGTGAACTTCTTTTTCTTTTTTTACTATTTTTATTTGATGATGTATCTTCATTCACTTGAGTTTCGTTCACTTAATTAAAAAAAATAAATATTATAAATGTTACACAAGTTAAAAATTGATATATCGGGTACCTGATATGACTATTTGTCTACCTGATATACGAAGTTATTTCAACAATTTACTTACCTCTATAATTAAACTTTCTTACTTCGATCATTACTATTTGAATCTTTTTTTCTTTACTAGATTTCCACATAATTTTATCATTAGTATACTTTTTCTAGATCTTTCTTTTAACTTCCTTTCCTTCACAGATCATACAATTACAAATGTATTTGTATTTTTTATTAAAATTTGTCAAATCAAATGAAAGAGATTCTTTCCGGGCAGTCGATTTTTGAGTTTTGTTTTTTGAGTAAGTCATTTTATTCAAAAGATAGGTAAATTATATATTAGTCAAGGTTCTTTAATAAATTTGTTTTCAAAAAATGTTCTCTAAAATATTCACATAATCAAATACTTGCTTTTTTATAATGTGCAAAAATTATTTATAGATAATACGCGTCTTTAAAATTCGCGTAAAAATGATACGCGTTGTTACCGAATAGAATTACCATAACAAAAACATACCAAAACATATTATTTAATCCTATATTTTATTAGAAATAATTATTTAACAAAAGGAAATATAAATATTAAGATAGTAATTTTATTAATAACGATTAGTAATAATTAATAACATTTATTAACATGTAAATAGGAAGACAAATAGTTTAGTTACACAAAATGTAAGTAACACAAGTCACTTGTTCACGTGACATAATTACACAAATATTATATAACTATTATTAATTATCATTAATTAGTATTATTTAGTATTAATTATTATTACATAGTATTTATTAGTATTAATTATTAGTATAACATATATTCTATATTTAGTAAGTTATATGATAAATAGATTAACCAATAGTAATAATGCACAGTAATGGCACAGTAATGTATTTGCTTATAAAAAAGGAACCTATTTGACTTAGTTCCTTCAGCTTTTAGTTGTTCAGCTTTGGTTGTTTAACTTTTAATTCAAAAGAAGATAATATTATAATTATAAAAATATAATTGTATTATTAGGAAGTGACCATTAAATAAAATATTAATAAATATTAAATAAAAATAATTAAAGAGATTTATTATCGTATTTATTTGATATAATATTTATTAAAGTTATTTAATAAAGGAAGTACTAATGAATTAAAGATAATATCTTTAATAAAGAATGGAAGTATCTGAAATATAAATTATAAAGAAGTTATCTATAAATGAAGTCTGTAATAAAGGAAGTTTTAAAATTAATAATAAAAGGATTTATTATTAATAAAAGAAGTTATTAATAAATGAAGTTATTAATAAAAGTAATTATTAACAATAAAGTTATTAATGGAAGTAGCGAAGTTATAATGACTTGAAAGAATAATTAGTTTGTTAGTTCTAACTAAAAACTAACTGGTGCTTTCTAAAATAAAGCTATAACTATACTTGCACGCAAAATTATTTTGGGGCCCCGAAATTGGTATTTTGGAGAAAAAAGTCGAAATAGTTTTTCATAGAAGACAAAATTATTTTATTTAAAACCCAAAATTTTTTGACCACCCAGATTTATTCTTTGATTAAAGATACACATAACTGGGTACTTTTTTACTTCCATATATAGAATAGATTCTGCATAAATCTCAAAAAGTCAAAATACTTCAAAAATTCAAAATCAATTTTGGGAACATGTATAGCTATAACCAAACTGAAAGTCTTGTACCTAACGGGAAAGACTATAAACTCCTTAAAAGAACTGTAAGTGGGAAGTATGAAAGTACACCCGTGATAGCATCGTCTTAAAATTAGAGAAATTTTATTTAGTTAATGCATTTTTTTATAGTAAATTTTATATTCATAGATATATATAGTTATATATAGTATATATAGTAATGATTTATATTTATTAATATAACAATAGTACTAAATAATTTATATTATTATATTAAAATTAATATGTTACACATTACTCCTCTGATCTGTATATAAGTAAACAAATACTTATTTTTCATTATTTTTCATTATCATTAATACTATCTCTTTCTCTTTAATATGCATAACACCTCCTTGCGACTCATTTTTATTTATTTCTTTAAAATATATATAATGTTAATAATACTATACTATACATATACCATAATTTTTATAATCCATAATAAAAAACAAAAACTCTTTCTTCGTAACCATTTTTATTGTAAAAATACGCAGTAAAATATTTGAAAAAGTTTTAAATTTTATTTTTTACAAAGTTAATTATGAGCGTAAGCTCTAATACCAGGTCTAAAGCAAAGGGCAATGACCTTGCCCAAAGGGTTAAAAATATCGATGGAAGCCAAAGAACAAATCCCCTCCAACGAAATGTAAAAATTTTGCAAAAAGCGAAAGAAAAATTTCAACCGCCAAACGTAGAAGAAATGATTACAGAAACTGAAACTATGGAAATTGAAAATGTACCCCAAATAATTATTGAAACAATCCCCAGCGGAAGCAAAGGAAAACAGAACCAAGAAGATACTCCCATTGAAGAAAATGCCGACGAACAGCTTTTTGAAACGACTGTACTAGGAGGAAATATGGACGACAGTACTTGGACCCAAGTCACCAATCCTAAAAAACAAAAGAAACAAAATGAAACAAACCCAATCCTAGTTGAAGACGATAAAGAATCGATTACTTCTTATGATACTGAAGATAGTAACCAAGCCAATTGGAGAAAAGAACTTGACGCGAGAAAATATAAACTTTGGACTTACGCGGACAAAATTCCTGGGAAAAATGCCGGGGAAAAGATCAAACATGTAAAGGAATTCTTGTCGGGCAAAACTAAAGCTATAATGGTCTTTAGAGAAACCTACAAAAAAGACAACATGATTTCTGCACTTTTTGGAGACAAAGAACAAATAGAAATTGCTCAAAAGGTACATGTAGGCGCAAATGCATTAAAGTCCACCTACATGCATAGAGCACAAATGTTCAAAAAGAATATAGTCAATGAAGAAAAAAAAGGAGCAAAGTTATGGGATATTCCCTTGTATATGAAACATAATGAAATTAAAATAGAACTGGAATACAGTTATGGAGAAGTAGTACAACTTACATTGCGTCTGGCTTTAATGTGGCAATTAGCAGTTGTAATTTTTAAAAAAGAAGAAGATGCAGAAAAACTTTTCTCAAAATGGAGTATTTTAATTGGTGATGACTCACTTCATGTCACCAAGATGAAAGAAATGATCGACGATCTAATGTTGAGAGGAAAATACGCAGCACGAATTGTCAACTTACCTCCTGGCATCACTGCCAGAGAGTTGATTCCAAGTTTACAACCGCAAGGTGCGTTAACTTGCTATATTCCGCGAGGTAATGGCTACAGAAGGAAAAGAGAAGCAATAATCACCTTTAATGATGAAAATAAATATACAAACTCAATTGGTCGTGAATATAAAGTCACCGAATATATCATGAAAATATTGGATGTAAAAATTCAGACATGTTATAGATGCTCCTCAACCGAACATATCGCTAAAGACTGCCCTCGTACGATTGACGACAATAAATTTAAAGAAAAAAATAAAGAAAGATTTGAAAGATTCGGTCACCTCTATAAAAGATATAACCCGAGTCTATTTAACTCAATGAAAAAAACAGTAGAAGGAACAACTTACGCAGGAATTACTAAAAGACAAAAAAATACTAAGATTACAAGACAACAATCTACAACCGGAAACCAACAGCAAGACACAAAAGAAATAGACAGATTAGCGCGCATAGAATTAATATTAACAAATATAACTGACCGCTTGACTCGACTCGAAGAAATCGTGTTAAATAATATTGAACCAAAAGAAAAAATAATTAATAAATCAACGACAATTCAACAACAAGATAATGAAGATAAAATGGATGATGATAATGACATGGAATATGTAAGCGATCAAGACGAATCAGTTCCAGATATCCCCATTAACAATAAAAAGGCATCAACAATGGACAAACTTCTTTTAATGGTGACACAAATAGCAGAACGACAGACTCAATTAGAAAATAAAGTAATTAATACTACAAATAGCGGAACGAGTGGACCTGGGTTAAATACCTCGGGTGCTAGTTTTTAAACAAATGAAGAAATTTAAAATTTAATATAATATATGACAGAACAAAATAATACTAATAATAATAATATAAACAACAATAATGCAATTTTACAAGAAGATAACTCACTTAATAATGATATCGACGATTTATTTAAAAATTTCAATTCAATTAATTCTTTAACAAATAATATTAATAGTCCTATCTCTAATAATTATACAAACACTATAGAAGATACAACACTCAATTATACAGAACAAAATATAGCCAACGAAACCACAACATGGAAAATCGCTACACAAAATATTAAAGGGATAAATGAGACGATAAAACAAAACTTATGGTGGCAATACTGTCTGGAAGAACAACTGGATATTATTGCGCTTACAGAAACAAAACTAACAAAACGAATAGAATGGACGATTTTTGAAGACCATAAAAAAGATAAATCAATAGGAAGAAAAGGGTATCATGTATGGTAGGCCAGCGACACTAAATACACACAAGGAACCGGTGTAGGAATAATGCTTACGCATCAACTCGCAGATCATGTGTATAAAATAGATAGATTTAAAGCGAGAACGATATGTATATACCTGTCGTTTAAAGGAAAATATACGGTACAAATCATAGCTATCCACGCTCCTACAAAAACAACGAAACATAAACAAGAAATCAACGAATTAAGCCAATGGCTCCTTAACAAAATGGGCGAAGCACTAAGTAAAAACTTAATTTCAATAATCTTAGGTGACTGGAATGCAATCCCTAATCCAAGAAAAGACAGATGGCCACAAGGGAGGACATCAACACCCGAAAACTCTATATTAAAAGTAATTATGGAAATGGGATATGAAGACTGCTGGCAATTTGACAAAGAGGAAGAGAAACAATTTACCTTTTTTAATTATAGAGATAACAACCTGAGAAGTGTAAGTAGAATTGATCAAATCTGGATCCAACCAGCATACGTGAAAAAAATCATTGATTACCAGGTGATAGATACAGATATATCCTCCTCATCAGATCATCGTATGGTCATAATAAATATAGATGCTTGCCAATGGTGGGACAATAAACAATATCACATTACCAAAAATCTACGGAAAAAAAGGAAAAATCTTTGGAACTTGAAAGATACAAAAGATATACATTGGGAAAAATTCCGGGAAACCATAGTTGCGGAATTAACAAAAGAAGGAAATACACCAAATACAAACACTACAGTAGATATACAATGGCAAATGCTGAAATATGCCATATTACAAGTAGGGAATAAAGAACTCCCAAAGGCAAAAGAACCGAAAAACATGGTAAATATACTCAAAAATAACCATAAGGATTTCTGGCTCCTAAAAGCATTATCCCGAATCCACCGTATCGGGAAGTTAAGAGCAACGGGAAAACCTATAACCCAAGCAGTTAAGAATAAATTCGAACAAACAATACGAGAAATCAACGAAAAGAAAGAGAAATTCATTAATGCGTTCCCTGATAAAAGCAAAGAAACACAACAGAAGTGGGTAAAAGAAATCCGAGAAGTATGGACCACCTTAAAGAAAATTATAAAAAACGATCTAACTAATAAAAAAAATAAACAAATACAATTCTATATCGAAAGAAGACAAGCTCAACTGGAATCCTCACCGTCGAAAATGATCTCCTCTGCATTGGAACATGAGCACAGAAGAATCGTTCTAGATAAAATAATCAGGCCAGGGAAGGATAACAACATTCAAATAATTACAGCACCAGAAATAATTAAGGAAGAAGTATGTTCTCACCTATATAAATGGACATCAGATCCTAGGAACGAAGAAATTTGCTTACCACCACGATGGCAAAAACAATACGCTCCGAAAGAATGTATATCACCAGAAATATATGATCCAGTAACACAACCAATAACGATCCAGGAAATAGATGAAGCCCTCATCAGCTTTAAAAACTCGAAAGCACCTGGACCCTCCTTGATACCATATGAAATATACAAACACATGCCAGCGATCGGTATGGAAAAAATGGCAGATATATTTAATCAAGTATTAGAAAGTGGTAGAGTTCCAATAGAATGGATCACTAGTGCGGTAGTGCTAATACCAAAGCCAAAAGACTGAGAAGGAAATTTGGAAATAACTAGACCTATTACGTTAATGGAAACAATTAGGAAAATATTCACGAAGANTAAATTCGAACAAACAATACGAGAAATCAACGAAAAGAAAGAGAAATTCATTAATGCGTTCCCTGATAAAAGCAAAGAAACACAACAGAAGTGGGTAAAAGAAATCCGAGAAGTATGGACCACCTTAAAGAAAATTATAAAAAACGATCTAACTAATAAAAAAAATAAACAAATACAATTCTATATCGAAAGAAGACAAGCTCAACTGGAATCCTCACCGTCGAAAA
This sequence comes from Diversispora epigaea, assembly GCA_003547095.1. NCBI lineage: Eukaryota > Fungi > Glomeromycota > Glomeromycetes > Diversisporales > Diversisporaceae > Diversispora > Diversispora epigaea. Next base: position 205,045 of record PQFF01000480.1, on the reverse strand, counting down.
TGATCTCCTCTGCATTGGAACATGAGCACAGAAGAATCGTTCTAGATAAAATAATCAGGCCAGGGAAGGATAACAACATTCAAATAATTACAGCACCAGAAATAATTAAGGAAGAAGTATGTTCTCACCTATATAAATGGACATCAGATCCTAGGAACGAAGAAATTTGCTTACCACCACGATGGCAAAAACAATACGCTCCGAAAGAATGTATATCACCAGAAATATATGATCCAGTAACACAACCAATAACGATCCAGGAAATAGATGAAGCCCTCATCAGCTTTAAAAACTCGAAAGCACCTGGACCCTCCTTGATACCATATGAAATATACAAACACATGCCAGCGATCGGTATGGAAAAAATGGCAGATATATTTAATCAAGTATTAGAAAGTGGTAGAGTTCCAATAGAATGGATCACTAGTGCGGTAGTGCTAATACCAAAGCCAAAAGACTGAGAAGGAAATTTGGAAATAACTAGACCTATTACGTTAATGGAAACAATTAGGAAAATATTCACGAAGATAATAAATAATAGATTAGCAAAAGTCCTAATGGATAATGGTGTATTATCTGAAAATAATTGGGCGGGCCTCCCGGGAGGACGAACAACCTACCCGATACATATACTAAATAATCTTATGGAAGATGCCAGAGAAAAAGGGAAAGAATTATGGCTTCTGTTTCAAGATATCAAACGAGCCTTTGATTCAGTAGATACTACTATGTTAATCAAATCTATGGAGAGATTAAAGATTCCAACGAAGCTTATAAACGTATTAGAAGATATTATGAAACAAAGAACCGCTCGGGGAATCACGGAATACGGTGATACAGACTCATATAAAGTGGAAAGAGGGGTGGATCAGGGTGATAGTATTTCCCCTTTGTTATGGTGTATCTTCTATGATCCACTGTTAAGCGAGATAGAAGAGCTAAAAATGGGATATAGGATGGAAACTAAGTGGGATAAAAATTTAGCAAAAAAGACAACGGGATATTTATAAAGTCACATATTATCCTTAGCCTATATGGATGATACAGTATGCATAGCTAATAGCAAAAAACAAATGCAGAAGTTAATAAAAGTTGCAGAATCCTTTTTTGATCTTACTCTGATTACCGTAAATGCAGCAAAATCAGATTTACTAATCCTAAATTCCGAAAATACAAGGGAAGAAAATGCGATAGATTTCGTAAATTCTAGATTAATGCCTCATAAGGCAAAATCTGCAGTAAGATATTTGGGAGTCTGGATCTCGACAGACGGAAGAAAAGAAGAGCAAAAGAAAATATTAATTGAAAAAGTAACGAAATCTACGAATATACTGAAGCGTAAACAATTGACAGACAAACAACTAAGATATATCATTAATCACGTGATATTTCCTCAGATCGAATATCTATTAACGGATATGATTTTGAACAAATCAACTATAGACAAATTGAATATCAACATAAAAGGAAGTTTTAAAAATACGGTGGGATTCGCACTATCTCTACCAGACAGCATACTATATTCGCACTGGGGTTATAGACTTTTCAATATTGAAGATAGACAACTACAATTACACGGTAGTGTTATGAATCGCGAATACAAAATCGCGATTAATCGCCTATCAACTATATAGTCGAGTACAAATGTTGATAGACGATTAATCGCGATTAATCGGCGATTATTATAATTATAATAATAATAATAATAAGAATAATAATAATAATAAGAATAATAATAATAATAAGAATAATAATAATAATAAGAATAATAATAATAATAAGAATAATAATAATAATAAGAATAATAATAATAATAAGAATAATAATAATAATAAGAATAATAATAATAATAAGAATAATAATAATAATAAGAATAATAATAATAATAAGAATAATAATAATAATAAGAATAATAATAATAATAAGAATAATAATAATAATAAGAATAATAATAATAATAAGAATAATAATAATAATAAGAATAATAATAATAATAAGAATAATAATAATAATAAGAATAATAATAATAATAAGAATAATAATAATAATAAGAATAATAATAATAATAAGAATAATAATAATAATAAGAATAATAATAATAATAAGAATAATAATAATAATAAGAATAATAATAATAATAAGAATAATAATAATAATAAGAATAATAATAATAATAAGAATAATAATAATAATAAGAATAATAATAATAATAAGAATAATAATAATAATAAGAATAATAATAATAATAAGAATAATAATAATAATAAGAATAATAATAATAATAAGAATAATAATAATAATAAGAATAATAATAATAATAAGAATAATAATAATAATAAGAATAATAATAATAATAAGAATAATAATAATAATAAGAATAATAATAATAATAAGAATAATAATAATAATAAGAATAATAATAATAATAAGAATAATAATAATAATAAGAATAATAATAATAATAAGAATAATAATAATAATAAGAATAATAATAATAATAAGAATAATAATAATAATAAGAATAATAATAATAATAAGAATAATAATAATAATAAGAATAATAATAATAATAAGAATAATAATAATAATAAGAATAATAATAATAATAAGAATAATAATAATAATAAGAATAATAATAATAATAAGAATAATAATAATAATAAGAATAATAATAATAATAAGAATAATAATAATAATAAGAATAATAATAATAATAAGAATAATAATAATAATAAGAATAATAATAATAATAAGAATAATAATAATAATAAGAATAATAATAATAATAAGAATAATAATAATAATAAGAATAATAATAATAATAAGAATAATAATAATAATAAGAATAATAATAATAATAAGAATAATAATAATAATAAGAATAATAATAATAATAAGAATAATAATAATAATAAGAATAATAATAATAATAAGAATAATAATAATAATAAGAATAATAATAATAATAAGAATAATAATAATAATAAGAATAATAATAATAATAAGAATAATAATAATAATAAGAATAATAATAATAATAAGAATAATAATAATAATAAGAATAATAATAATAATAAGAATAATAATAATAATAAGAATAATAATAATAATAAGAATAATAATAATAATAAGAATAATAATAATAATAAGAATAATAATAATAATAAGAATAATAATAATAATAAGAATAATAATAATAATAAGAATAATAATAATAATAAGAATAATAATAATAATAAGAATAATAATAATAATAAGAATAATAATAATAATAAGAATAATAATAATAACAAAACCGCGGGGGCTATGATAATAATAATAATAATCTTAATAATAAAATCGCAGGAGCTATAATAATAATAATATAATAATAAAACCGTGGGGGCTAAATAATAATAAAACTAAAATCATAGGGATAAGAATCGTGGGAGCTAAAAATCGCGGGAGACGAAACCGTGGGAACAAGAATCGTGAGAGCTAAAAACCGTGGGAGACAAGAATAATAATAATAACAAAACCGCGGGGGCTATGATAATAATAATAATAATAATAAAACCGTGGAAGCTATAATAATAATAATAATAATAATAATAAAACCGTGGGGCTATAATAATAATTATAACAAAACTGCGGAGGCTATAATAATAATAATAATAATAATAAAACTGTAGAAGCTATAATAATAATAATAATAATAATAAAACCGTGGGGCTATAATAATAATAATAATAATAATCTTAATAATAAAACCGCGGGAGCTATAATAATAATAATAATAATAATAATAAAAAAACCGTAATCATGAGAATTAAAAATCGTGGGAGACGAAACCGTGGGAACAAGAATCGTGAGAGCTAAAAACTGTGGGAGACAAGAATAATAATAATAACAAAACCGCGGGGGCTATAATAATAATAATAATAATAATAAAACTGTGGAGCTATAATAATAATAATAATAATAATAATAAAACTGTGGGGCTATAATAATAATTATAATAAAACTGTGGAGGCTATAATAATAATAATAATAATAATATTAATAATAAAACTGCGGGAGCTATAATAATGATAATAATAATAATAAAAAAACCGTAGGGATAAGAATCATGGGAATTAAAAATCGTGGGAGACGAAACCGTAGGAGCAAGAATCGTGAGAGCTAAAAATCGTGAGAGACAAGAATAATAATAATAATAAAAAAACCGTAGGGATAAGAATCATGGGAATTAAAAATCGTGGGAGACGAAACCGTAGGAGCAAGAATCGTGAGAGCTAAAAATCGTGAGAGACAAGAATAATAATAATTATAAAACTGTGGGGGCTAAATAATAATAATAATAATTATAATAAAAATATTATAATTATAATAATCGCCGAATAATCGTCGAATAATCGCCGAATAATCGTAAATAATTGACGATTATTCGCGATTATTCGTCGATTATTCGTGACGATTATTCGAGTCTAAATATAGACCCGATTCCTAACACTATTACATGGTACAGAATTTATGAATCGTTTGAATATGAACAATAGATGTGGGGTAACAACAAAGATTCGGTTACAAGATTTACAGAATAAAATGTGGTCGGGTGAAAAATTATGGACAGCGCATATCAACACGTAGAAAGAAATTAAGAAAATTGGGTTAAATGGACAGATAATAAAATTACTAAAAGAAAATAAAATAACTTTTGAAACAACTGACTCACATGACTTTCCAATTTGCCCTACCGGTGGTAACATCACCATTGAAAAATTCATGAAGTCGCAGAGTTGGTACAGCAATCATAGAGAAGCGTGTAGAAAACACAAGGTAATGTTCATTGAGCAACTCCTTAACGCAGATATGACTAAAATCCTCGAATGGAGAAGAATTGATCAAGAAAAACTTTTTAGTATTAAGCCAGGATGGTTCAAAGAAATATGTGAAAATATCAATAACAGGTGGGGTGAGATACAACAAACAGCTACAATCAATCCATTTAATAGAATTAATAAACTAGACCCAAAAACAATAGAAAGACATCAGATAGTTGCAACGGGACCAGCTACAATTTTTTTACTGGGGTGTATATATAAGAATCCGCAAGAAAATACAACAATTATACCGATCCAACACTATGTAAGTGATATAATGGATGGCATAGAGGGATCGCTTATAGCCCCATGCGAGGGATGTGATCTAAACGAACAAAGAGACACACGGTTTACTAAGGTGGATGCGAACCAAAGATCCAAAGGGTGTATTATTGACACAGACATCAAAAATTTATATTCTTTACCTAAAAGAAAGTCTAGACTCTCATTAAGTAACAAAAATGACAAAAGAGATAGGAATAGATTACTATTGTCTCCATTTTCAATGGAAACCTTCATGAAAGAAACAGCCCAAACGGGATTAACAACTGACGAAGCAGAATTAGGAAGTAATATAGCGTACGGACAAGATGTAATCATCTTTCCGGTAACGCTATTATCCACGATTCAGGAAGTGCAACAGCGCTTAAAAGAAAAAACGATAGTAAAAGCATATACAGATGGTTCTCTTAAAACGCAGAAGTTAAACCCTATCAACATAACTGAAGTTATATCGCAACACAAAAAACTGATGGGATTTGGCATTACTTTCAATAGTGTTGACACAGAGGGGCCAATCGATTTATATGGAAGAATTGAGGGACCGCCGTCATCCACAAGGGCGGAATTATGGGCAATATTGATAACCTTATATGTGGTCCCGGAAAAATCTAAGGTAGAAATATATACAGATAGCTCAGCGGCTATTTGGGCGATACGGGACTTCCTTGAAAATAAAAAGGGTAAATCTTGGAGTAATTATAAATCTCCATTAATATTACAAGCTATCTTAGAAATTACCAAAGGAAAAAGATTGGGCATAGAATTAATTAAGGTGGATGCGCACAGTGGGGTCACCTTAAATGAAAGGGCAGACAAACTTGCAAATAAAGGAACTCAAGATAAAGAAACATGTGAAATCGACATAACCAAAATCAAGGATAGACAAGCTTTATTCAAATGGAACAATAGTTATATTGATACGTCAATTAAAGAATTTATCAAAAAACGTGCGGAAATAAAATGGATCTCACAATGGCGATTACAATATCGAACTCATAAATGGATAAACGAAAATATATCCGATCAAACAGACTGGCAAACCACGTGGAATATGATCCACGGCACAAAAATTGTTTCTAATTTCACCAATAAAGAAGATCAAAAATACCGGTCATTTAATCAAAAGATTTTAAATGATGAACTACCAGTAATTAACAATTTACATGTGAGAAAACCTAAAATATATAAAAGTAATCGATGTGTGTTATGTAAACTAATAAAAGAAGACTCCCTGCATGTTTTCTTTTGTAAAGAGAAAGTGTACAAAACACAGCAGAAATTTAAAAATTTCTTATCGAAAGTGATAATAAAATATCAGGGAGAAAAAGCTGAGCAAAAATCAAAGGACGAAATAACAACAGCCACTTTTTTCGATATAGATATAGTTAGACAAGTTAATGGAACAGTAGAAGATACGCTATTTAGTCTCGAAGACTGTATCAGAGGATTATTTCCAAAGGGGGTAAAAAACTTGTTAACAAATAACATCAAGGATTTGGGAAACAGAAATAAAATAATAAAGGAATGGTATAGAAATAGTAGAGAATACCTTTTTTCAGTATGGATAAAACGATGTAATGCTGTCCTAGCATGGGAGGCAACCAAAGGAATAACTAAAGAGGTAAAAAAGAGTAAAGGAGGAAGTAGTAACTTTAAACCTCCAGAATATAGAGAGATAAAAAATAATCTGGAGTCGTATCAAGAAACTTTAATTTATAGAACAATATGTAATATTTATAATAATGGTGCAGATTTTTTTAAAAACATTTTTTGTAAAATTGACTTTGGTGGGGTTGTAACCTCCTAAATAAGGAAAGTTATAGGGCTTTCCTTACGGTGGCTGGTTAGACGGTTAAAAGAAATTTTATAGTCAGTTTTTATTCTATATGTATTTGTAGTTTAAGTTACTGTATCGTAATGTATATTATAAATATTTGAATAAAGATGAGGCCTCACTGGTCATTTAAAACCAAAACCATAATTTTTATAATCGACCATAATTTTTATAATGAAAAAACTCTTTCCGCTAATCATTTTTTACCATTTTTTAAAGACGCTTCCAATATAGTGTTCGCTAGTTGTTTATATAATAACTATGCTAAAATAGCTATTTTTCACTCTTTTCTCTTTAATAACCATTTAAGTCATCTTCTCATAATCTTATTTATCTCCTTAGCTTAACAAAGTGCGAGTAAGTTTNAAGGAATAACTAAAGAGGTAAAAAAGAGTAAAGGAGGAAGTAGTAACTTTAAACCTCCAGAATATAGAGAGATAAAAAATAATCTGGAGTCGTATCAAGAAACTTTAATTTATAGAACAATATGTAATATTTATAATAATGGTGCAGATTTTTTTAAAAACATTTTTTGTAAAATTGACTTTGGTGGGGTTGTAACCTCCTAAATAAGGAAAGTTATAGGGCTTTCCTTACGGTGGCTGGTTAGACGGTTAAAAGAAATTTTATAGTCAGTTTTTATTCTATATGTATTTGTAGTTTAAGTTACTGTATCGTAATGTATATTATAAATATTTGAATAAAGATGAGGCCTCACTGGTCATTTAAAACCAAAACCATAATTTTTATAATCGACCATAATTTTTATAATGAAAAAACTCTTTCCGCTAATCATTTTTTACCATTTTTTAAAGACGCTTCCAATATAGTGTTCGCTAGTTGTTTATATAATAACTATGCTAAAATAGCTATTTTTCACTCTTTTCTCTTTAATAACCATTTAAGTCATCTTCTCATAATCTTATTTATCTCCTTAGCTTAACAAAGTGCGAGTAAGTTTTGTTGGCGAACTGTCGTAATAAGTCGCTAAAACGTCATGAAAAACTGAGCTTTTATGTAGTTACAGATGCGTAATAGTGAGGGTTAGATTCCCCAAGTCAGGAGTAGAAGCTTCTTATTACATGTGAACTAATATGCTTATGGAAACTCTTTGGTCTCTTTTACTTTCAGGCGATATTCCTTGGTAACGATATCCTCTTTCGGACTAGGCATAAACACAAGGTTAACTCACTAACGACATGAAAAACTGAGCTTGCGTATTGCCGTTGTGTGAAATACAATAGTGAGGGTTAGATTCCCCAAGTCAGGAGTTAGTAGTAGTAAACTAGTCGTATGGTGCAATATATTATTAAAAGTCTCTTTATAGAATACAGCTGTAAAATCTTCCGGGGGGAACCCATGGAGTTGTGCGTTGGGCTGAAATTCTTGGTGTTATTGTCCTATGTTGATTGGTGCCTACGGTGGTATAGAGATGCATAGCTGATGATTATAATTTCCTTTTGCGCACGAGCATTAAGGTTATGATAAACAATAGTGTATGAATGGAATTCTATTATTGGTGTTATGTTCGACAAATTGAAGTTTTATGTCACGATTGGTTTATTGTGAAAGGTTTAATAAGCGTCAGTATTGGGTCATGATAAAAATAGATAAATAATTTTATTCAATAAATTCGTTAGATTGGGTGATTAGTGGTTAGATTAAATTTTTGTGACGGTACGTTGGTACTAAGGGATAGAACGGTGGTAAGAATGTGTAATGTGATGTTTGTTGGGAGGACGGGGGTGTGAGATGTAAGTTGAAGGGAGGGTGTTGAATTACTATTATAGAGGGGTGTAATTTGCTTTTTATATTGCCTTATTGAATAATCAGTGAAGTAGATTCTTTGCTGTACGGGCGTCGGTGGGAGGATTCCGAAAGGAGCTCTATACCAAATTGAGGCAGGTGTAAAACTTAACAGTCCTGTATGAGCCCTATATGCTAGGCGAATGCATGGTGTGAGGGGAATGGCGAAAGTAGCATGACAGAATTTCCCTTTTGATGATCTCGTTACACAAATTTTTATATATCAAATACATATGATTTACGTTACCCTATAAGTAACATATTGATAGACGAAACCATGTGCCATAAATATGATACCAAACCGTTCTTCTACTGCTTTTCGAATGTAATTTGCATGGACATCTCGGGGCATCATTCGTTTGTGTAAAATATCTTAGAGGTGAGTTTTAAAGATAATATACGTTGAATTTTTATGAAAATAGTATAATATATTTTTATATATATATTTTTTTATTATTTTTTTATTATTTTTTTTATTAAAATGTTTTTGTTTCTTCACGAATATTTTAAAAAATAAACTTAAAATATTTTAGGTGAAATATATTTATTACATTTATTATATTTATTATATTTTTACATTTTACCAATTTTCTATTTGAGAAATTTCTATTTCTAATCTATTTGAAATATCTTGCATTTCTATTTCCTCAGTTTGTTCTTCCTCCTCTTCTATATCATTTCCTTCATCATCAAGGTCTTCCTGTGTAAGTGTGTCTGCTCCTTTTTCAATTCGTTTTAAAAATGAATCAACATTATCAAAAATACCTCGTTTATAATATTCTTCACAATATGTGCATTTTCCATTATAACAACCTGTGTGGTAACCATGACCATAAATAAATGTAATACTACCATCCTCATTAACAAATGGAAGTTTGCATCGATCACATAATCCTTGTTTGGGTGGATATGATGTGCTATATCCAGTTGGTAATCGTCGCAAATCCACTTCTTCTTCTAAAGTAGCTAATATATAAATTTTAGGATTTTGTTTTTTAATTTTTTTATTTAATTTTGGTGCACTTTTTTCAAGATTATTATACAAATTATGAAAGTATTGTAATAAAAAAATACTAGTCTTATTAGATAAAAAATCAAGTGTTGAATTATTGTAAGGATAATTTCGTGTTTTACAATATGTATTTTTAAATATAGGATCTTGATTCACTATGTAAAATAAGTTAAAATAATTAAAATATAAATAAANGGGGAAAATTGAAATAACATACTTATAACATAAGCTTGCTTGATGATATTATCAGCAGTTGCATTTGAGGATGTGTTAGCTCTAATTTTACTATGAGTATTTTCAACAAAATAATCATTAAATCCTGATAAATGTTTTTGAAGTACATTGTAAAAGGGATGATTGTGATCTTTCCAGTAAAAGAGATCAGATAGAAATACTAAAGGTGCTTTATTATAATTTTTTCTTTTCCAGCGTAAAGCAAATGTCCAAATACGAAAAATTGTTTCCACATATTCTTCAAATAAACCTGATCTAAATAAGATGGCATAAATATCTAATACTGCAGGAATTAAATTATCAAGTAAATCAATTGTAGTTCTATATTCTATATCTTTACAATTGCCAAATTTTTGTATGATTTGATCTTTTATCTTAATCCAACCACATTTTGCCAACTCCAGTAGAAGATTTATTCGCCAAGGTCGAGGTTTTTTAGCCAATTTTTTATTTTCACCAAAAACAAAATGAAATAATTTTTCAAAAAAAGAATGATGTATCAACATTACTTGTTCTCTACTATTCAACGATACATGTAGTGGGCCCAACATTGGTAGGAAAGATCTAATATCTTGTGAAAAGTTGGATTGAATTTCTAATAATGTTTGCATGTGTAAAGCTTTTCTGATAAATATTTGTCCTGGCCAGTCTGCAACAATTGGAGCAACAACTTCCTTCAAATGTTGTGTTTTATCATGTACAGATAAAATAATCTTCAATGCATTGATATAATCAAATATAGAATGTAAATTTTGTTCTTTAAATCCAATTAATTGAAGTCCTTTCATAGATCGTTCTTCTTTTCGTTCAGTAATATTATCATTGTAATTGTGTATTGTTAGCATCTCTATTCTATCAAACTGATTGATAATTGAATGTTTTTGTAAATATGATAAATCAAATACTCCAAAATATTTATTGATTAAATACCAACATATTCTTGGTGCTTCTACATTTAATGGATTATGAATAGATATTCCATTAAATACAAGTGGTATAGATGGACATTCTATAATTGGTTTTGCAACACACGTGGCAAAATGTTTTGCGGTTGATGTTGAAACTGTATCTGGTCGTCGATTTTCATGAATTGAATGATAATCATCTATATTATAAATATGAAAAATATTTTTCTATAAAAAATAATTAATTTTATTAATTTTAATATATTAACATTTTAAATTTTTATATAAAATAATGCAACTTACATTTTTTGTAAAATGTTGTTCAATTTTTATTAAATGTTCTTTTTGAATTTTTTTTCGATATTCTTCTATTGTCTTAGAACATGCAGAATATCCCAAACTTGACATTGTATCAATGGCCTCCCATGTAGCACCTGATGCTGCTAAATATAATCCAACTTCTGTTTTAAGTTGGTTTACAAATTTATTGCGCAAACCAGAAATCATATAACATAAAGCTACAATTGATTTTTTGGCTTCTTGTTTGTTATGAGCAGATCGTTCCTTAGGAATAATGGCATTAACCATCGAAGGAAAAAATCCTTTAAGTTCAGGGCTCATTTCTTCTATCATTTTTTCAAACTCTTNAGGTTCTAATTCTAAACTGATACCTTTTCGACGATGTATATCATATAGTACTTTTGTTAATATATTTATTTTTGATGCAAATGTTGAATTATTTGTTGAAGCTATTATTAATAAAAAATTAGTTATTTTTCAAAAGAAATATTTGATAATTTATATTGATTTAATTATATTACCTTTATTTGTAATTTCTAATGATTGAGACTCTGCATTTTCATTTATAACTTTTTTCCTACTGCCTTTCTGACTTTCTGACTTTTTCTTTCGTTTATTTTTATCATGATTATGTTTAAACTCTACTATCTTGCAATAATGTGGATGGCAAAGTTGCATTCCTATTTCAAGATAAGGATATGTTTCTAATATATTTGNTTCTTGACATTTCTGATAAGCATATTCTGTAATTTTGCGAAAGAGAACATTACTGTTTGTACAGTTCACTACTGAGCATGGACCAAGATTTTTTTTTGACATATTTTAAATGAAAATATAATGTGTGAAGTATTTCGCGTTGTATACGTTGTATACGCGAAAGCTCATTTTTTGAGTTGACAAATTACTTATGTATTTTGAACCAATTACAGTTCATGTTGATCACGCTGATCACATTAACTGACAGCCAATTAGAGGGAAATTCTGTCATGCTGGCGAAAGTGTGAGCATTAAAAGAGTTATGGTAGAGATATAGTTATCTGTTACCCTTTAGGAGTCGCTTAAGAGCGGCATTTCTTGAAAGGGATTTTAAAATCTGGGGGCTAATGGGGGCTGGGAATAGGGGACGTTTGTTTAACCTGTAAGATAGGGAGATAGCCATATTTCGAAAAAAGAGTATATCCGTAAAAACCACACTTAGTAGTTGTAAAAGTAAAGAGCTATTTTCTATAATAATAATTGGGAGTTATAGTTGAGTTAGTAAGATGACTTATGGAGATAGGTGTAGGAGGAAGTAATGTGAATTAGTTGTTGAGGGGTGTTAGTTGGTTAGTGTTATGTTTTTGGGGGTTATATTAGTAGGAGGGTGAGAATAGTAGTTAGTTGGTAAAAAACGTCCACAGGTCGAAATAATATATATCGGGTATATATCGGGTACCAGATAGGGAGTGTGCACGTCCCGAAGTTCGGGTACCTATCGGGTACAAGATAGGTACCAGATAGGTACCCGATAGGTACCCGATAGGTACCAGATAGGTACCAGATAGGTACCAGATAGGTACCCGATAGGTACCAGATAGGTACCTGATAGGTACCAGATAAGTATCCAATATATAAAATAAATGATATTGGGCACTTAATATATATAAAATGTCATATCAGGTACCTAATATTATATAACAAGATTTTGATCAATTCTATGCAAATGTTTTTTATAATAATTCTATGCAAAGTTTTAAAGTAATTAATTTAGATAATCATTTTGCAACGTTACGCAATATAATGTTATGTGTATTTTAACTATTAATATTATTTGATCTAATATTTATTATTTATTTTATAACAATATAAAAAAATAAAATCAGAAATAATTCACAATCGTTGCTACTTATAAACCTTTTTATTTTAATAAGCAAATGTCAAAAACGTGATTAATAACCAAAAATGCTGAGAATGTAAACTATTGATACAAAAAATTTCAGATTAAGAACTTTAAAATTGACGGAATAATAGACGCTTAAACTCAAATGTTTAATATTTTAAAACGTTTGAGTTTAAGCATCTATTATTTCGTCAATTTTAAAGTTCTTGGTCTGAAATTTTTTGTATCGATAGTTTACATTCTCAGCATTTTTGGTTATTAATTACGTTTTTGACATTTACTTATTAAAATAAAAAGTTTTGTATGTAGAAACGATTGTGAATTATTTCTGATTTTATTTTTTTATATTGTTATAAAATAAATAATAAATATTATATCAAATAATATTAACAGTTAAAATACACATAACACTATATCGCGTAATGTTGCAAAATGATTATCTAAATTAATTACTTTAATTATAATTTTATTTGCATATTTTTTGCTGAATTTTTGATATCTNACAAGATTTTGATCAATTCTATGCAAATGTTTTTTATATTAATTCTATGTAAAGTTTTTATAAGATATCAAAAATTCAGCAAAAAATATGCAAATAAAATTATAATTAAAGTAATTAATTTAGATAATCATTTTGCAACATTACGCGATATAGTGTTATGTGTATTTTAACTGTTAATATTATTTGATATAATATTTATTATTTATTTTATAACAATATAAAAAAATAAAATCAGAAATAATTCACAATCGTTTCTACATACAAAACTTTTTATTTTAATAAGTAAATGTCAAAAACGTAATTAATAACCAAAAATGCTGAGAATGTAAACTATCGATACAAAAAATTTCAGACCAAGAACTTTAAAATTGACGAAATAATAGATGCTTAAACTCAAACGTTTTAAAATATTAAACATTTGAGTTTAAGCGTCTATTATTCCGTCAATTTTAAAGTTCTTAATCTGAAATTTTTTGTATCAATAGTTTACATTCTCAGCATTTTTGGTTATTAATTACGTTTTTGACATTTACTTATTAAAATAAAAAGTTTTGTATGTAGAAACGATTGTGAATTATTTCTGATTTTATTTTTTTATATTGTTATAAAATAAATAATAAATATTATATCAAATAATATTAACAGTTAAAATACACATAACACTATATCGCGTAATGTTGCAAAATGATTATCTAAATTAATTACTTTAATTATAATTTTATTTGCATATTTTTTGCTGAATTTTTGATATCTTATAAAAACTTTACATAGAATTAATATAAAAAACATTTGCATAGAATTGATCAAAATCTTGTTATGTGATATTAGGTATACATGTCGTCAAAACTATTGAATTGAGTCAGACGCAATTAAAATTGAGAAAAATTGGAGTTGAGTCAAAGCAAATTTTGATTTTTACTAGTAATTGACGCAATTAGTTGAGTCAGACGCAATTAAAAATTGAAATTTTAAGAGTTGAGTCAAGGTCAAATTAGTTTTGACGACATGTATAATATTAGGTACCCGATATGATATTTTATATATATCAGATATCCAATATCATATATTTTATATATCGGGTACCTATCCGGCACCTATCTGGTACCTATCTGGTACCTATCGGGTACTTATCTGGTACCTATCTGATACCTATCGGGTACCTATCAGGTACCTATCTGATACCCGAACTTCGGGACGTGCACACCCCCTATCTGGTACCCAATATATACACTGGTTGAATAGAAAAAAATAAGACGGTTTTGTCATGAATAGGATTCTGATTGATGGCTAAATTTGCTAAGATTTATTAAGTATAGACAGTCGATTTTTTTCGATTTATAAATAGGAATTTCCGATTTATGAATTTTCACAATTAGGATGTCCGATTTATGCATATTTGCGCCATTAATAGGATTCCGATTTTTGTTCATTTGACTAGTGATACCTGATATATATTATTTCGACCTGTGGTCCTGTAGAGGTTTTTATATGATCTTGTTTTCCTCTCAAAAGTTTCTTTTTGTAAATTTGACTTTAATAGGGTAAAATCTTATTAAATAGAATCATGGTGACATGTTCTACGGTGGCTGGTCAAACCGTGCGGGGATTTCCCTTAGCTAGTTAGTTTTTATTCTTTTTTATATTTGTAATTTAAGTTACTGAATTGTAATGTATATTATGAGTATTTGAATAAAGATGAGATCACACTGGTCGTTTAAAACCATAATTTTTATAATCATAATTTTTATAATCCAATTTTTATAATTAAAAACTCTTTCCGCTAATTATTTTTACCATTTTTTGAAGACGTTTCCAACATAGTGTTCGCTAGTTATTTANCTGATACCCGAACTTCGGGACGTGCACACCCCCTATCTGGTACCCAATATATACACTGGTTGAATAGAAAAAAATAAGACGGTTTTGTCATGAATAGGATTCTGATTGATGGCTAAATTTGCTAAGATTTATTAAGTATAGACAGTCGATTTTTTTCGATTTATAAATAGGAATTTCCGATTTATGAATTTTCACAATTAGGATGTCCGATTTATGCATATTTGCGCCATTAATAGGATTCCGATTTTTGTTCATTTGACTAGTGATACCTGATATATATTATTTCGACCTGTGGTCCTGTAGAGGTTTTTATATGATCTTGTTTTCCTCTCAAAAGTTTCTTTTTGTAAATTTGACTTTAATAGGGTAAAATCTTATTAAATAGAATCATGGTGACATGTTCTACGGTGGCTGGTCAAACCGTGCGGGGATTTCCCTTAGCTAGTTAGTTTTTATTCTTTTTTATATTTGTAATTTAAGTTACTGAATTGTAATGTATATTATGAGTATTTGAATAAAGATGAGATCACACTGGTCGTTTAAAACCATAATTTTTATAATCATAATTTTTATAATCCAATTTTTATAATTAAAAACTCTTTCCGCTAATTATTTTTACCATTTTTTGAAGACGTTTCCAACATAGTGTTCGCTAGTTATTTATATAATAACTATGCTAAAATAACTATTTTTCACTCTTTTCTCTTCAATAACCATTCAAGTCATCTCCTCATAATCTTATTTATCTCCTTAGCTTAACAAAATGCAAGTAAGTTTTGTTAGGGAACTGTCGTAACGAGTCGCTGAAACGTCATGAAAAACTGAGCTTTTATGTAGTTATAGATGTGTAATAGTGAGGGTTAGATTCCCCAAGTCAGGAGTAGAAGCTTCTTGATTACATGTGAACTAATATGCTTATGGAAGCGCTTTGGTCTCTTTATTTTTGGGTGATATTCCTTAATGATGATATCCCCTTTCAGTCCAGGCATAAACACAAGGTTTACTCACTAACAACATGAAAAACTGAGCTTGCGTATTGCCGTTGTGTGAGATACAATAGTGAGGGTTTGATTCCCCAAGTCAGGAGTTAGTAGAGCGAACTAGTCGTATGGCGCAACATATTATTAAAGGTCTCTTCGTCGAATACGTCTTTAGGGCCGTAAAATCTTCCAGTGGAACCCGTGGAGTTATCGTTGGGCTGAAATTCTTGGCGTTATTGTCCTATGTTGATTGGTGCCTGTGGTGGCATAGAGACACATAGCTGATGATCGTAATTTCCTTTTGCGTACGAGCATTAGGATTATGATAAACAATAGTGCATGAATGAAATTCTATGTAGGTGTTAAGTCGACAAATTGAAGTTTTATGTCACGATTGGTTTATTGTTAAAGGTTTAACAAGCGTTTATAATGGGTTATGATAAGAATAGATAAATAATTTTATTCAATAAATTCGTTAGGTGGGGTGATTAGTGGTTAGATTAAGTTCTTGTAATGGTACAGTGGTACCTAGGTGATGATCGGTGGTAACGGTGTGTGATGTAATGAATTGTGGGAGGACAAAGGAGTGTGATGTTTAATAAGTTGTGCCGGGGTGTGAGTTGTGGTATTGAGTAGAAGGTTAGTTGTTGAGTTGTGGGTGTGGTTTGAAGTTTTATTTTTTATCAGATTACAATACTTTCCGTGGATAACGGTCAACATTTTGCGTCGAAGAATACCCCTTTACGACGGACTCGAAAAGGTGATGTATTTCACTTGAGAGAGCAATCCGTTGGACAGCCTGACTTCCATACATAGAGTAACTTGGGAGGATCTTTGGATCCGTTATGACACCAATTTATAAGGACCACAGTGAATTACCAACACACATACTGGGAGAACGTATGTTCGTTACACCATCTTGAATGGGAGAGAAAAGAAATATTCAACCATATACGTGTTGCCCAAATCCCAAATAATTTAGGATTTGGGACGCCAAAATGCACAAATTACTAGTATTTGGGATTTGGGATTTGAGATTTCGGCAAAAGATACTAATCATAATTTGAGATTTGGGATTTGGAATTTCGGCATTTGAGATTTCAGCATTTGGATTTTGAATTTGGGCGGCAGGTATATTCTATACATGTCGTCAAAACTAATTTGACCTTGACTCAACTCTTAAAATTTCAATTTTTAATTATGTCTGACTCAATTAATTGCGTCAGTTACTAGTAAATATCAAAATTTGCCTTGACTCAACTCCAATTTTATTCAATTTTAATTGCGTCTGACTCAATTCAATAGTTTTGATGACATGTATAGTAAATTCGACCATGAGAAACTGACGTAATAGCAAGCAGGAGATAAAAATTTTCCCGTTAATGATCAGAGAATGTCAATGCTGATAGAATTTCAGTTCGCAATAGTAGCCTCAAGCTTTATATCTTGGAAGAAACTTTTGTTTCGCCTAACCAATGTATATGGCTAGGGTTGGTGAGTACCGTAGATTAGTACGCTGGGATTCAAGGTATAAAAGTGTTGTAATGTAGTATTGGCCGCGCGTTATACAAAGGTCTGAAGTTAAAGTGGGGTAGTAGTAGTTAGAGGGTCCGTTTTTATTTTTTAAATTAACTTTAATAGGGGGTTCCTATTAAATAAGATGTTCGTTGGGTCTTACGGTGGATGGTTAGACCGTTAAAATTAAAAGTTTTATAATCAGTTTTTATTCTATATGTATTTGTAGTTTAAGTTACTGTATTGTAATGTATATTATAAATACCTGAATAAAGATGTGATCATTTCAAACTATAATTTTTATAATCATGGAAAGAAATCAAAAAGCCTGGATTGAATGGAAAAATAATAGAGCTTCTAAACAAGAATGAACTAATATTTAAGGTGATTAAATCAAATGAATTTCCTATCTGCCCCAAAGGGGTAATATCACTATTGAAAAATTTATGAAGTCACAACAATGGTATAATGACAATCGAATAACCTGCCGAAAGTACAAAGTGTTATTTGTAGAGCAACTAATAAATGCAAATATGACTAAAGTTCTCGAGTAGATGCGAATAGATCAAATGAAACTATATCTGCCGCCCAAATTCAAAATCCAAATGTCTAAATCCCAAATGTTGAAATCCCAAATCCCAAATTATAATTAGTATTTTTTGCCAAAATTCCAAATCCCAAATACTAGTAATTTGTGCATTTTGGCATCCCAAATCTCAAATTATTTGGGATTTGGGCAACACGTATAAATGAAACCATCAAATATTATACCAAAATGGTTTAAAGAAATAAGTGAAAGTATACAAAACAGGTGGAATGAAATACAAAGTACAGCAACAATTAATCCTTTTAACAGAATTAACAAGATAGATCCCAAGAACGTGGAGAGACATCAAATGGTAGTGGTTAACTCAGCTACAAGCGTATTATTGGAACGTGTATATAAAAATCTGCAAGAAACTTCAACAGTAGTTCCGATTCAACACTATGTTAGTGATGTAATAGATAGTATAGAAGGATTTCCGATAGCACCATGTACTGGGTACAAGTTAAACGAGCAACGAGCGACAAGACTTACTGATGTGAATCTGAGTCAACTATCTAAAGGATATATAATTGATACCAATATTGAAATGATATTTTCTCTTTCAAAAAGAAAGTCTCGTCTTTTATTAAGTAACAAAAATGATAAACGTGAAAAAAATAGGTTACTTCTGTCCTCGTTTTCGATGGAAACATTTATGAAAGAAACAGTTCGGTAGGCAACGAGATCGCGAGAGAAGATAGTGAGTCATATTGGCAGAAGTTAATCAACTTTCCACTGGAATTAACGACCAAGATACAAGGTGCGTAAATAAGGTTAATCGAAGAAACAACAGTAAAAGTCTACACAGACGGGTCTCTCAAAACGCAAAAAATATTTAATACTGGTTAACATGAAAGCTCAACCCATACTAAGAAAGTTATGGTATTTCATCAGTAAATTTTTTTAAACGTAAGCCTTCAAAGTCCTTCACTCCAATAACCTTCAAATACCTCCAACATAAACGTAATATTTACGAAGGTTATTGGTACCGAAAACCTTCATTTTTATTAATAAAACGTAATACTCCGGAGGTTATTGATATCGATAACCTTCAATAACCTTCACTTTATCATAATAAACGTAATATTTGCGAAGGTTATTGGTCTGATAACCTTCAATAACCTTTGAAAACGAAATTATTACAATAACCTCCGACTTAAAAAATTTCCTGATGTNTTGGCAGAAGTTAATCAACTTTCCACTGGAATTAACGACCAAGATACAAGGTGCGTAAATAAGGTTAATCGAAGAAACAACAGTAAAAGTCTACACAGACGGGTCTCTCAAAACGCAAAAAATATTTAATACTGGTTAACATGAAAGCTCAACCCATACTAAGAAAGTTATGGTATTTCATCAGTAAATTTTTTTAAACGTAAGCCTTCAAAGTCCTTCACTCCAATAACCTTCAAATACCTCCAACATAAACGTAATATTTACGAAGGTTATTGGTACCGAAAACCTTCATTTTTATTAATAAAACGTAATACTCCGGAGGTTATTGATATCGATAACCTTCAATAACCTTCACTTTATCATAATAAACGTAATATTTGCGAAGGTTATTGGTCTGATAACCTTCAATAACCTTTGAAAACGAAATTATTACAATAACCTCCGACTTAAAAAATTTCCTGATGTTGGAATAACTTTCGATATCACAGAAACGAGTAGATGCAAAAAACCATTAGAAAACGATTTAAAATCTTAATAGTGGGGAATTAATTTAACGCGATTATTCATTGTCCGGAGCATAGCGTAGAACATTATACTTTTAGGAGTTAATGTGATGATTTGAAGATAAGGATGTCACATGGGATTTCCGTTGTCACGCCGCGTAAAATTGATAAATGGATAATCAAAAAACAATAATAATAATAAAAACAAGAAAAAAAAATAAACCAAATTTTTATTTTATTTTATTTATATTTCTTTATTACAAGCTTTTAGTTTCTAGTTATATAAACACATACTAGAGTCTGTCCGCCTACGTGACCGATATAATTATTAATTAATATTTATTAAATAATTTAGCTCCGAACTTATAACAGTCCCTGTTTCCCTAGTTTTATTGATAAAGGATTTTCCATATTGTTCGAGAATTAAAGCTTTACATCAGGAAATTTTTTATGTCGGAGGTTATTGTAATAATTTCGTTTTCAAAGGTTATTGAAGGTTATTGGATCAATAACCTTCGCAAATATTACGTTTATTATGATAAAGCGAAGGTTATTGAAGGTTATCGATATCAATAACCTCCGGAGTATTATGTTTTATTAATAAAAATGAAGATTTTCGGTACCAATAACCTTCGTAAATATTACGTTTATGTTGGAGGTATTCGAAGGTTATCGGAGTGAAGGATTTCGAAGGCTTACGTTTAAAAAAATTTACTGATGTAGTAAAGTTTAATTGATAATGAAACAGGCCAAGATCAAGGTGGTGCATTCTACCGGATACTGTGGTAGCGTATATGTTGATATCCCTATTAAATTTTGAATTTTATTAATACTTTTATTATTTAAAATTAAAAATTTCATACTTACGAGACATTCCAAAAAAAATTTCGAACTTTTTCAATGCTAACGTTTTTTTCCATATTATTTTTATAATGTAATTTCATATTTTTATGAGATCTTGGTTCTATTTGATTACTATTTAAGTTTATATTTGATAAATTTTCTTTAGAAACGAGACAAAAATGACAAGAGTGATTTGATTGTGTTGATTTATATGTTAATGAAAATGTGTATGCTTCGGGCCAGTCAGAAATAATCATAGAAATTCTAGGAATATACCATAATATTCTATTATTTAACTCTAATTTTATACTATTATTTTCGTTATATAACGGAGACAACAAAAATTTGAAAGATTTATGAAAAGTTCTGTGAACTATATTTTTATGTTCTTCAGATTTTTTTTGAGTATCATCTTTTGCTTTTATAATAGGAAGATATGTTAATAATTATTTTACATCTGGTTTATTTCTACGCCAGGTTATGATATTGCCCAGAGTTATAAAAATGGGGTACAGGGTATTTTTTCCTAAAGTGTCGGTCATTGAAGTGTCGGAATATAATATGATTGATAATAGATGTGAACTAAGTGATATAGTTTTTTCTGTTTTTGCTCACCAATTGACGGTATATTGCTCGTTGTAACTTCTATTATTATTTAACTATAAAATAGTATATAGTGTTAAAAAATAATAATTTATAATATTATATTGTTAAAATTAATTATCTGATCATTTTTAAAATTAAACGTAATATTATTATATATATCATTTATTGATAAAATATTTTTAATACAATTTATTATAGGTTGATAATATATGATATAATCTTTGTTATTATATTTTAAAATTATTTTTTCTTTGTTTAATAAGTTAATTAATTTCATCCTATCCATTAGTTTTCTTTCTTGTTCTATGTTTTTGGGAAGAGGTGATGTCGATAGGTTTGAATGTTTATTAAAAAAATGTATTATTGCATTTCCAGCTTTATTATTTAGATTATGTTGGATAATTAATGTCATTAAATCAGAATAGGTATTGTTTGGAAATTTTGGTATGGTTTCAGTTTCTTCTTCTGCTGATTCGAATTTTTCAAATTCGTTGAATAGGGATGGTAGGTGCAATATGAATTGAGCCAGGAATTTAACCAGATTTAATTTAGCCAATTGAGCCCAGAATTTAGCCACGGCACAATCAGGCGCAATGGCTAAATTCTGGCGCAAAGGCTAAATAATGGCACAATTCTGATTGGCTGGCGCAATTATAAAATTTATTAAATAATTATTTTTAAATTTTTAAAAATAATTAATTTTAGCTTTAATTTCAAATTAATTTTACATGACTAGGAGCGATTTTTTACTATGATATTTCTATGACAGATCGAAATATCTGGTTCTTAGCTACAAGATGATATATATTTCATTTCTGTAACATTAAAATTTTTTATAGGTGACTAGCTGGATATAAACCTTTATTAAATAACTGATATATACAAATATATACAATTACATTATAATGAAAGCTATGACTAAAAACATTAATATAATATTTTACCACCGAACCCAGCTACGAAGTAATCAAATTACTCTGAAGAGGCCAAACACTCCTATGTCAATCAAAAAATATACGATCACAGGTCGTGACCAAAAAAAAACAACTTAACACTTCTGTACACTCCTTTACAAACAACATCGTACCCACCGAAATATATTACTACTCTCCGACACCACTTTAGAGAACAACTTCTCACCCTTTATACTTTAGATATTACTCTCCCGGTGTTAACACGATACTCCAACGGACCTTCTGGCTATGGCTAGTAGTGGATCAGTCCAAGGCGAGTCTACATTGGTATCTTATTTTGCGAACCTAAGTTCTCCCACTTGATGTCTCACCTATACTTGCACGCAAAATTATTTTGGGGTCCCGAAATTGATATTTTGGGGAAAAAAGTCGAAATAGTTTTTCATAGAAGACGAAATTATTTTACTTAAAACCCGAAATTTTTTGACCACCCAGATTTATTCTTTGATTAAAGATAATCATAATTGGATACTTTTTTTACTTTCATATATAGAATAGATTCTGCATAAATCTCAAAAAGTCGAAATACCTCAAAAATTCAAAATCAATTTTGGAAACATGTATAGTCTCACCCCCGAAAGCTACGTTTCCTCGATGCAACCCCTGCGAATTGTAAGTTAAAGTATCTCGTATCCTTTACTTGTCACTTAGGCTCAGATGGTTCATAATATATATATATTATGAACCGTCTTAGCTTAGGTTATGAACCGTCGTACTATTAAATCATTTTTTGCGACACCGACTAATTCATAGTCTACTAATAATACCCTTATACTATGAACCGTGATACTACTGAAATGTTTTTTGAGACACCGACTGATTCATAGTCTACTAATAACTTAGTTCATAGTCTATCTCGTCTCCCAAGATTTATACTATGAACTGTCGTACGGTGACGACAGTGGCCGATTTTTGTTGTCATGTCACATGTGAAAATGACATATATCAGGTTGACGACGGTGGCCAACTTTTGTCGTCAGACCACATGCCAACTATTATATGCCGTGACCAATTTCTATTATCGGCCATATGCAAACTATCGAATGCCGAGTTGGTCTTATCGCGAGTTTGACGATTCGAATGCGATTATGTCGTCATACCTGTTTCGAGTGGTGAAAAAATAATGCTATCGGAACATGATATATACTCACCCATTATGTATTTTTTCCAAACGTTTCCGATTTTTCTGCCATTTTCTTTAGCTTTTTTCGCTGATAATGATCTCGAGATCGATACTTACCAACGTGCATTATACATGCGCCAAATTTAGATATTGTCAGTTTATCACACTTTTTATATGATTCATAGGTAGGAAAATTCCTATGAATCTGACAGTCTATAACTTCATATTTCTCATCATATACTTCTTCACCATCAAAAAGATCAATCGCCATATCTATGCTAAATTCTTTAATAATATATACAGTATAGAATATTTAATAGAAAAATTAATGTTATCGGGACATGTTATTGGAAAATGCTATCAAATCGATTTCATTCATGTTTAAAGACACGTTATATCAAAGTATATCAAATTATCTTGCCAAATTTTTGTCACAAGTTGCCACTAGATGTCACTAGTTGTTTATAGGTACTTGTGACAGAACTTGTGACGTCCGTTTGAGAGTTTCGAGCTTTTTCGTTTCTCTTTGATTACTTTTTATATATCTGTCACTAGTTACTTAAGTAAAATAGTAGAATTCTAAGGGGAAATTTCGAGAAAACTCTTTCCTATGGTATACCTTTGATATATATCCGATACATATATACCCACATCAGGAAATTTTTTATGTCGGAGGTTATTGTAATAATTTCGTTTTCAAAGGTTATTGAAGGTTATCAGACCAATAACCTTCGCAAATATTACGTTTATTATGATAAAGTGAAGGTTATTGAAGGTTATCAATATCAATAACCTCTGGAGTATTACGTTTTATTAATAAAAATGAAGGTTTTCGGTACCAATAACCTTCGTAAATATTACGTTTATGTTGGAGGTATTCGAAGGTTATCGAGGTGAAGGACTTCGAAGGCTTACATTTAAAAAAATTTACTGATGCAATACATATACATATACTCGATACACATATGATATGCCTACTTTCGATATATGCTATATATATGTTCTACACACATAGGAAAAAAAAATAAAAAAAGGTAGGAGTCGACAAATTAACCTAAGAAACTTGTGACAGCTATGACAGTTATCGAGAACAGTTTTTTTCAAACTCAGACTCTCAAGAACCTACTTTTCTACCGATTTTTTTTACTTGTGACAACTTGTGACAACTTGTGACACTTGATTGGACTATGTCTGTATACTCGCTCGCTATGTATTTTTTCCAAGCACTTCTGATTTTTGCGCCATCTTCTTGAGCTTCTTCCACTGATAGTGGGCTTTAACATGGTATTTATCCGCATGCAAATTACATAAGCTATACTCAGAAGCAGTCGGCTTACCACATTCTAAACAGGAAACGCGTTGATGCCTTTTCCAATGAATAGCACAACCTTCTTGTCGATAGCAAGGTCGCTCACAGACCTTCCCCTCATTGGAAAGATACTGACAAAGATAAATACCCGTCATTACTGATTATTATTTTTTGAAACTCGTTAGTATATGATATCTCAGGTAAAACTAATTAATTAATAATTTCAAATTAAACTTTTTTCTTAGGGTAATATATCAGAAATTCAAAATAACCTTAACTATCATGAGTACCCAAAGTGAACGCGATACACCTACTGTGCCCGCATATACTGAAGCACCAACTGTGAATAGCCAAAATTTCCAAGAAAACATCGATTACACACCAGCAGAGGCCGAAGCACCACCTTCTCGACCAGAGAGTCCAAAAAACTTAGAAAATTTCGAACCAGAGATAAAGGAAGAAGGGAGCAGGGACGACTACCATCAGGGCGCCAACGCTTTTTCTCAATCACAGATTTCAGAAAGTAAGGAGGTAAGCCAGGCACATCAGGAAACTTTTCGGGGCGTAAATTTACAGAAAATTTACAGGACCTACAGAAATTTACGCCTAAAAAAATCAATTTTTTTGACTTTGATCACTATTTATAAGACAGAGAGCGATTTTTTACTAAGATATTCCTATGACAGATCGAAAGATCTGGTTCTTAGCTACAAGATGATATATGTTTCATTTCTGTAACATCAATATTCGCGAAGATATTCA